>JASDQU011309956.1:0-25272 GCA_032191745.1 Picea mariana
GATTGGTCTGTGTCCGCACTCATGAATTTATCCTTGAACAATCCCATGACTCTCTAGCAGTTAACTGAGATTATTTAAAATCATGAGAGTGTAACCTTTTACAGAGGTGTTATCAAACAAATTGATAGGTGTGGACACTAACAGATCTCCCTAGATCCAACTGGATCTTGAACAAAACGGGACAGGACATGACTCTTTTCCTAAGTTGTAGTCATCGAATCTATTAAAGAGAAGGAATAAGTGACATACCTTGATATCGCTTCCTTAAGTCTTTGTTGTTCTCACTTTGCTCCGGTGCTCTTGTGACATCAATTCCAAGACAACACAAACCAACCAAAGTGAAGATAGAAAAGTATATTCAATGTCAACTTATGCATATGATCAAGGAGTTATGCTATAAAATATGAGTGATTTTATGGAAAATGGACATGCCGCTGTATTATATTAAATGAAAGTAGAAGATACAACCTGATCACCTTGATGTCGCAAGATTCCTTTTAGTGACCCTTGGCTCCAACACACAAAATTTCTCTGCACTAGCATGAAGAAGATCTGATTCCTCTTGATAAACCAAATAGAGTCTTCAAGCTTTTATCCAAGCAGGGCTCTTCACACAATTTTATCACCAATTCTTCATTCAATCCTACTTAACCTTTTCCATGAGAAACCTTTCAATATATAGGATAAGGAGATATGGTTACATGGATGAGTATGATCCCACAAAATATGAGAAGTCAGTAGAATGACAACCATACGAATGCCAACTTATTTTCTAGAAGATCCCCTTCTAGAACCTTCGTGAGCTCTTCTTCTTTCCAAGCTTAAAAATAGGTCGCACCCTATATATGGAGCAGAATGTGAGAAGTTTGCACCCTAAGTGTGGGTGGCCTATGAGAATGAAGGATTCTCACACCCTATACCATAGGCAGCCTGCAAACTCATCTTAAAAATATGTTTTTGGAAGAAGATAGGAGCCACTTTTCTCAAGCAAAAAGTCCTTGTTGGGAGCCTAAATACATCACTGTTGAGATATCACCAGAGTGACCAAAATCATGTGTAACAGAATGCGCTCCAAATTAAGAGGTTGGAATCTATGACAACCAAAATACTTTGTAAACTGCGTGTGTGTGTCAGAAACCAGGAGCACACCTAATCGGAAACCTGTAAACAACCAAGCATCTGTAGAATATAATACTAGTTCTGATGTAGGCATTCCCATACTTAGATCACAAATGAATGAAATCATAAATGTAGGCCATGGCCACCAATCATACACCATGGATACATGCCATCAAAATGCTGCATAGCCACCAGGAATACACTATGAATCTATGCAAGAAGACTTAAATTAAGACGATATAACCAGATGACATACAAAGTGGATCTATGTGTTGATACAAATCATTACTCCACAACAACCTGGATCAAAAATATGAGAACTAGGGTCTTCAATCTCGTCACCTGAAAGTACAAATCTAGCCATGTGATTACATGTGCTGAAGTCGAACATGGTAGAAACCACTTGATTACCAGTCATTGATGAAAACCGTTAACAAGTGCAAGGGAAATCACCATTGATGCCGATGACTCCCAAGGTACCGAAGTACAATCTGAACGAATGCGAAATGAATGAGATGAATTCGAGTACTCGGTAGAATCTCTCGATCAGGGATCAATGATGTGAAACCCCTGTCGAAAGCAAAGAGACCTGCCATTAAGGCATGCAGACTCTAAGGTACTAAATAATTTCTAAGTCTTGTTTCCGGATAATGAGTTGGAGTCGACGGAACAAGACTCATCACAGCAGGGCCTTGATGTATCCCCCATCAATGACATGAAATAAGTAATAGATTTTGAGGGTGAAACAGAGTACAAATACAGGTTGAAATGGACACAGGGAAGGCCAACATAGTAAGAATGGATAACTGCAGATGTCTGACTCAATAGAGGGCTCGTGTGAACTTCTCTTGAACATATGAACGACATGACCAAGGACTTGGCAGAACTGACTCAAAGATGACCCAAGATATGACCTTGTAGCAAGTCGAATGAGAGACAAATGGATTTCCCAAGCCGGATTGAAATCACGAATAGGAGGTTTCATGTTCAAGAGCAATTCTTACTGCCATTAATATAAATACGAAAACACATCCCTTTCCCAAAATTTCCCCCATCATTTTTTGCGAGTGCCTCTTTATTTTTACTCAATCTTGAGGAGGATAACATATTCTTATTGATGTAAGCTCATCCTTTAGATGAGTCCCTTGGAGTATGTTTAACGAACCCTAGGAAGGAGTGGTTTGGTCCCATTACGGGTCTATCGATGTTTGGTTAACGAGTCCAAGGATAGAAAACTCAGGAGTTTTTCATGTTTTGAGAGTCTGAAAAACACTTAAACAGAACTCTCCCAGTTCCTTTTTCATAAATAAGTTCGATGAGACTGAAAAAGTGATAAACTATCACCCGTCGAATGTTTTCTTCAAATACTTTAACGAGCATGAAGAGAACAAGATCGCTCGGCAATCTTTTCATTTTTAAGGAGTGTGAAAAGAGCTTAAAGGATACTCCTCTAGGGTCATCATTTTCGTGTTACCATATGAGTACGAAAAGACGAGAAAAAGTATACTCAGTTACATTCTCATATATTTTTTAGCGCGAGAATGAATGAAGACTGAGCTTGAGGTTTTTCTAAAAACCTTAAAAAGTAGTTGTACATGCAACAAAAAGAAAAAACACCCATACTCCTTCGTTTTGGACTTCAAATTTGCTACATCTACGAAAAACCACACTCATAAGACTATTAGGGCATTAGGTTTTATAGACAAAATAATATAAAAAATCAACAAAAGTGGTAAAAAGTGAATAAATATGGGTAAAAAGGGTTTTTACCATTTCATTGTGATTTTGCCAAAAACTCTGCCCACCACACCTCATTTTCCCCCAAATTTGTTTGCTCGATCGCAGGAGGCACAAGAAAACATTTGGCGAACCGTCTCTGCCAACGAGGTAAGCTCTTAATCTCTCACCTTTTCCATGGTTTATTTTTAGATTTTATTGGCAATTTTCAGGGTTTTAGGTCCATTTTAGGGCTATAACTTGCGCCCAAGCATTCTCGCAGGTTGGCCATGCAAGACCTACAAGAATCTAGGATTCTCGTAGGATGCCTTAAGGGCACCTGCGAGAATCTCACACTATGCTAAAGGGGCACCTGCGGGGGCCGAAAAATGAATTTTAAAATTGTCTATTGCTCAATAAAAATTATGCCAAGGTTTGAAATAAGTTGTTGACCCTTCTCTTATGGCTCTTGTGCAGGTATTTGACCATCACAATTTTGGAGTGGTGAGAAAGAGAACATGAGGAGGAGGATTCCATTGTCGGGAATGACCCGGGTACCATCGCTACCCTCTGAGACTGTGGGCTCTTGAAATTCTTTAGGATTTCGAGCATTAGGGCCCAACTCAGATTGTTGGAATACCTGGTTCATATGTGGGACGTGGACCAACAATTGTTTCACGTGGGATTCCACACGTTGACCCTAGATATCAAGGATATCTATTTTCTAACAGGGTTATCACAGTGTGGGTACCATGCTAGCTTGACTAGTGGTCGTGGCGGCAGACTCCCTATGAGTGAGTATTGTCACTGGTACTGTGTTCCTGAGGTAGAAAGAAGCAAGGGAAAGGTTACTATTTGGGGGGTTCAAGACTTGACCCTGCGAACCATTTTGTTCACTATAGCATGCATGGCTGGGAGCGTGGCTCCACACATGGCTCTCCAGAGCTACTTCCAATACGCCATAGAGTGCACAGAGCCTCGGGTCTTGAATTGGCCAGATGCAGTTCTCCGTAGTATGAAGAGGCAATTGATGAAGTGCAGAAGGGGCAACTTGAAGCAATTTGGGTACGGATCACTTTTGGTGTCCTTCTTCCTCGAGAGGGTTCCACTGTTGAGACTACAGGTTGATTGGGGTTTACCAGCCCCACAGGATCCGAGGATGCTGAGGTGGTGCAACCTCATGGCTCGACACGTAGCAGGGCCTATCATCAAGTATAATGATTCATTTTTTGACTGGTTGCAGGCCCAGATGCTGATGATTGACGACTAAGCATACGCTGGTTTGGATTTTTGAGGGGGCTCGGATTTGGCCCTACTTGAGAATTCTCAGTGGGGTGATTTAGGTAAGAAGTACACATTTTGTTCTTTTCAAATGTTTTTTGTAATTTTTATCATATGAAATGTTTTTGTGTTTATCCAAGAACTAACCAAAAATCTCCTTTTGATGGCACAGATGTGGGGCCATATCGACCTCCAGGAACATCTCCTATTTAGCGGTGAGGAGAGGTAGCTCCAGTGACAAGATGGGATGCCGAAGACTACGAGGCAGTGGAGCAAAACTTGGAGGGGTTGATTGTTGACATCCCGGATATGGCTATTGGGGAGATTCCTAGATGTTACCAACACCATACTGTGGGGGTGTCCGAGTCTATCAGTCGACTGCTTCATAGAGTGGCCTGAGCAGTCGTGTGTTATCGTGAGCGTAATCCGTGAAACTATTTTGTAGAAGCCATGGGCTTTGTATTTTTGAGGCTTTATAAAAATTTTTGATTGTTATATACATATATACGGCTTCTACCAACTTATCTTGTGTTTTGTTATAAATGTAATGTGTGATTGGTTTATAAATGGCCCAAATTCCTGTTTAACACATAGTTAGCTAATGCATCAATTAATGTATTTAGACATCTAGGAATGTGTTGATACTCAATATAATCAAATTAATGTTCCAAGAGGCGAATTCGTAAATATACCCATAATAAAGTAGGACTTCAAATAACATAGACATTACTTAGCTGCAGTACTACTAGTTGTGAATCGAGTCATATAACTAGGTGGCGGATGCCAAGTGAAATAACATCAATCCACAATTCGATGACAATGCTATATTCTACAATATTATTGGTCGCACGACCTAGGCACAGACCTTGCAGATTGATGAGTTAGTTTGTAGGTGTGTAAATTGCCCATGCAACAGCAGCAAGATTCTGAGTACTACGACTAGCTCCATCGGCGAAGCCAATGTGGGGTAGCAAAGACTCCGACATCTGGAAACCAAGCACAACGTAACATAAGCGGTACAGGGCAGAGACCAGATAATCAAAGTCATACTACAGTAACACACAAAGAGTATGATACAATAAAATACAAGCACTCATGCACATGTGATATTAGGCATAGTACTTCTTGAAGTACAACCCATTTCTGGGTTCACTTAAGGGGATACCATCATAGTCTACTAGCTCGTAAGATCCTTTCTCCAAAACTCGTCTGACGATATAAGGACCTCGCCACATAGCTTCAAACTTTCCATCTCCTAGTATATCCCGATCTTGTTCATACAGAAGAACTAGATCACCTTCGGAGAAAACGCATGGCATGGCATGTTTGTCATATTGGGTTTTGACGCGTTTCTTCTGGGATTCTATAACCAGAGTGGCATCGCGATGGGTTTCCTCTAATTGCATAAGATACAACAGACGTTCTTCTTCGGTAGAAGTGTTTGGGAGAAGTTTGACGACTAGTTTTAAGGAGGGTATCTCACATTCAATCGACAGGATGACTTCTAGACCATAAACTAATTAGAATGGTGTAAACTCGGTAGCAGACTTAACAGATGTCCGGTAAGCCCACAATGCTGAAAACAACATCGTGTGTCAACTCATTTTGTGAATCCCTATCATTCGTCGAAGCATGGTAATGAGGACCTTGTTTATTGCTTCAACTTGGCTATTGGCTTGTGGGTAATAGGGTGTTGAGTTTTCATGGGGAAGACCCAACTTTTCAGTGAGTTCGGAGATCATGAAGTTTCTAAAGTGGCTACCGTGATCAGTAATGATAGCCTGAGGAACACCAAAATGAGCTATGATGTGCTTGAATATGAATAATGTTGCAATCTTTCTAGTATTGTTGAATGTTGGCATTGCCTCGGCCCATTTCGTAAAATAATCTATGGCTACAATAATGTATCCATGTGCCCCGACCGAGTGAGGGTGACATGTCATGAAATCGATACTCCATTTCGCAAAAGGGCCAATGGAGATCACAGGGTGTAGAGGAGTGGGCTGTGATCGTATTTTATTGTTGTAAGTTTGGCAAGCGTGGCCATTTTGGACGACAATTATACAATCATTGAATAAAGAGGGCCAAAAATACCCTGCTCATAAGATCTTCTGGGCAGTAGCATACCCAGACATGTGACCACCACAGGATCAAGAATGGCAGTCATTTAGGGCTCTCTCGGCTTCGTCAAATGTGAGGCAGCGTAAAAAAATGGAGTCAATCCCACGACGATAAAGAGTATCACCGAGGATAATATACTGACGGGCTTGGTAGCAGATACAACAGTGGTTAGTGCTAGACAAATCGGGCCAGAAAGTTTGGAAAGTCTGGTGCTAGATCATATACTGATGAATCGACTACTACATTTTCCATCTCAGAGAAGGCAAGGTAGCATATCAACTCGGCAAACACCAAGTATTTCTTGGACTTAGCGCGTTCAAATTCTAAGTCAAACTCCTGGAGTATTACGATCCATTTGGAGTATTTCCCCCCTAGCAATTGGCGTGTAATAATGTGTTGCACAGGGTTACAGTTAGAAATTACCATAGTCTTGTGAGAGAGGATATAGTGCCAGAAATGTTGGACAGCTTGGATGGCTACCAAGGCCAGTTTTTCAACATGTAAATACTTGGTTTCGGTAGTTGGGAGACTCTGAATCAAGTAATAAATGACATGTTCATCATGAGAATCATCTTCCTAGACAAGAACCATAGCGATGGTATAGTCCGAGGCTGTGAAGTAAAGGAAATAATCACGACTGTAATCAGGTGGGGAGAGTAGTGGGGTACGTGTCAAAGATAGTTTCAAGGAGTCAAAAACTTTGTTGTAAGTGGTGTCCCATATGAACTCAGAACCTTTATTGAGTAGTCACGTAAATCCAAGGGTTAGCTCATCATATTTTTGGATGAAACGATGAAGAAAGTTTTCCTTCCCTTGCAAACTTTGTAACTGGCGAAGCGAGGAAGGAGGAGGGAGATTGAGAATTGCCTCGAACTTCAAAGGATCTACCCTGATCCCTTGATGTGAAACAATAAAGCCTAGAAGTCGGCCCAATTCTACGCAGAAAACACATTTGTGGGGATTCAAGCATATATGGTAAAACCGACATCGAAGAAAAATGGCATGGAGGTGTATTGGATGATCTACATGGCACATGGAATGAGAGGGTGAGTCATCGAGATATGGCTGCACAATGTGCTTTATGTCATGAAAGGTGTAAGACATAGCATGTTGAAAAGTTGCACTGACATTCTTTAAACCGAATGGGATTTTTCGATAGGCAAAAGTGCCCCAAGGACAAATAAAAGCGGTCTTGTGTTGGGCCACTGGTATGAAATTGATTTGATTATATCCTGAGAAACCATCCATTAGAGAGAATATTTCTCTTCTGGCGCAATCGTCGATGATCTGGTCAACGAAGGGGGTAGGAAAGTTGTCTTTAGGACAAGCTTTGTTAATGTCCCTATAATCAACACACACGCAGATTGTGCCCTGTTTCTTGTCAATGGGAACAAGATTGGAAACCCAGTCAGTTAGAGCCACCGAGTAAATGAAGCCAACATTAAGAATTTTCTCAACTTCAAGTTTGATAACGGCCTCTTTACATGGGTGGACCGGATGAATTCGTTGCTGGACAGGTTTAGTGTCTGGGTATGTCTTAATCTCATGTATCACAATGTCGGGGTCAATACCTGACATTTCTTCATAGCTCCAGGCGAAGATGTCACAAAATTCTTGGAACAGAGAGTTGTAGGTGACAACTTATTCATGGGAACACAAAGCTCTGATATGCACATTTTCGACAATTCCAGGTTTTATGGATATGTCGAGGGGGATGGTGGGTGAGACATTACTTAATTTCCCTTCGTAGAACATATCATGTGTAGACTCAGGAATGGTAGAAATGACGACAATGGTCGACGGGGTCGAGATCCATTGGTAACCCTCGATGGTGTGTTGTTCTAGGAAGAGGATGGAAGGATGATGTCTATCATCCCAAGGGGTGTCTTCCATGGACATAACAGACATAATCATCTCGTCCATGGGAAAAATGACACAAAATGGATTTGGAGATAAATCACCAAGAGAGGGGGTCGAAAGGGTTGCCTATTGAATGGCTTGATAAGCGGATTCAACTGGACTTAGTGGCATTTCGTCGCCATATTGAAGATGATCACCTGGGTTGGGTACCATCCATGGGTCGTAAGACGCAGGGGTTTTGTGAACAGAAGTGGAGATCATGTTGATCAAGGTGACAAATGGATGTGGAACATCGGGTGGTGGGATGGGGAAAGTGCCCATCAACGAGGAATCTTTAAGAATACCTACACCGACGTGCTCATATCTAGGGTGGGTTTTGCAATGAATGATACATTACCGGTACGTGTATCGGAGTGGAAGAAGGCCAATTGGTCGATGATCACTACTTTTCCTGGATGTGGGAAACACATGACATGAAAAAGAGTCGACACAAATGCTTGCTTGGAATCGATCCAGCTACGACCAAGTAGAAGGTTGTAATCGAGAGGAGCATCAAATACCTCCACTTCAACTTGGACCGTTGTGCCTTCTAACTGAATAGGCAATGAAGGGAGGACACTGTAAGGCTTAAAACTAGAGCCATTGAAGGATTTGAGTGTGTTGTGGGATTCAGTCAAAGGAGGAGAGTTGATGGATTTCCAACAGGTAATAGACATGACACAAGTCGAGGCACCCTCATCAATTACCGTTCTACAAATTTTTTTGTCGGAGATAATAACTTGGATTTGGAATGCGAGTTGAGGAGGTAACCTTGGAATGTGATCTTCCAAGTCAAAAATTATTAAATTTGTATCCGTAGGGTCGATTCTGCCAATAGCTTTCAACAGTGCCTTCCGTTGTATAGGACAACTTTGAAGGAATTCGAGGGTTGACATCGCGGATGGTGCTTGGGCTAGATTTTCGACAATACTGTAGTTCTGGGCAACACATGCATGAGGATTGCAAGTTGATTTTCGAGGAACACCCTTTGGAGGAGGGTGAAGAAATGTATCTACGTTTGGTCATTCAAGATGAAGAGGACCGTTGGTAGGTGGAGTCGTGGGAGATGGTTGGACCAACGAAGGAGGTATCGCATCAACCTTATCTTTGGAGGAAGAATAATCTTTGGCTCGAGTGGTAAGTGTGATGTCATTCTTCTTGGAATCGCTGGTACACATTAAGACATAGGATGTACTGGAGGGGGAAGGTTGGTCATGAATGACCAATTGGGACTATTGTTAAGATGGGAAGGGTTGTGATAAAACGACTCGAGTGGGGGGTTTCGTGGTCCCTTGAAGGAACTTAGTAACCTTGGCTCGTCGTGGACAATCCTTAGTGTAGTGATCATCACTGCAGATAAGACAAGGGTATCTGGGTTTGCGCTTATCTCTATCGTCAACAGGTGGTGTTTTAGTTTTCTCAGTTTGCGAATTATTTTTGTCCTCCTTATTCTTATCCTTTGCTTTTCTGGATTTGTTTTTGCTGGCGGGGGTAGATTGAACATAATTTACCTCAGAAGTCTTGCTGGTGGGAGGGGTAGGAGATGGAGCATTTTGAACATTAGAAGAAATGGGTTTCGGGTTGTTGCCAGAGGTTTGGACGGAATGAGATTGGGCATGGAAAGTGACAATCACACCGTCGGCTGCATGGGAGGCAGTAGGGGTAGTTGAAGTAGCGGAAGTAGAGGGACGAGGCACATCAAGGAGTAAGTCATAAAGAGTTCTTGTTTGTGAGTAAACGAGGTCTAGGTATTGGGCATGACTGATTGCCTATTCTTCGGTGACCACTCCACCCATGGCAATGTCACGACCGATGTCGTTCATGAATGATTTCGTAAACCACTCTTTCAGTAAATGATTGGGAATTTCAATTTTAATGAGACGTCATCTCTGTCACCACTCATGAATGTGATCAGAAATATGAGTGGCCTTAGTTTTTTTGAAAGAACTCAAAATCTCGGTTCCCGTTTCGTAGCAAATCGGTAACTGGTAGTGGGTGAGAAAATCCATAGCAAGGGTGTTGAAGTCAGTGAAAAATCCTCGTGGTAATTCTATATACCACTTCACGGCAGAACCTGTGAGGGTTCGCTGAAAAAGGCGTAAGTGAATAGAGTCATCCATAAAGGAGTTGGATGAGCACCAGAGGTGAAAAGTCATTACGTGATTGTTCGAGTCCTCTCCTAGCTTACCATCGAATTTAGGTATATCAGATGGTAGTTTGGCTGGTATGGCAGGCCATTGAGAAGAGTGATGGATTGTATCATTTAAAATTATCAATAGATCCAAGAGGTCCAGGGTGGCTAAGAAAGGTAACCATCTATTCACATGCGGGTACTAGTGACTTTGGGGGGGAAGTCCCATCGGTAAACCAGTGGGACCATAAGCAGTTTGCATATAATGCAAAGATCTGGGCAGATTCGGTTGTTGGTGTGGAGGCCAGTAATTCATAGGGTTGTACCCTTGAATAGAGGCATAGGGTGGGGCATTCGAGCCCCAAATGGGATTAGACATACCTAGATAGGGTTGGCTTGTACTAGGGGTTATGACGGTGCTAGCATGAGGTGGTTGCCCCCTAGTAGAGTGAGGATTATGTTGTATAAGATGATTCCAATACTGGGCCAAGGATGGAGGTATGTTTTGTCCGTAGGGTTGGTTCGGTGGGGGTTGCCCACCAATCAGGGGTTGCGTCCCAGTTGGGATTTGTCCTGCAAAAAGGGGTTGAGTTTGGCCTCCTTGGTGAAATTGTCTACCAATAGAGATCTGGTAATTCGGTGTGAAAAACGAAATTGTGCCACTAGGATTAGTGCCTCCGATAGAGGATGGAAGAGGTCCTCTAAAAGGAGGTGGAGGAAGTGTCAGAATGAAACTGGGAAGATGGTGCCCAGAAGCAGTGGAACCGCCAGGAGTCCCAGATGAGATTTGTGTAGGAGCGGGAATAGAAGCATTCAACGCATTATATCTGGGTGGTGCAGACACTAACAGATCTCCCTAGATCCACCTGGATCTAGAACAAAATGGGACAAGACACGACTCTTTCCCTAAGTTATAGTCATTGAATCTATTAAAGCGAAGGAATAAGTGACATACCTTGATATCGCTTCCTTAAGTCTCTGTTGTTCTCGCTTCACTCCGGTGATCTTGTGACATCAAGTCCAAGACAACACAAACCAACCAAAGTGAAGATAGCAAAGTATATTCAATGTCAACTTATGCATATGATCAAGGAGTTATGCTATAAAATATGAGTGATTTTATGGGAAAGGGACATGCCGCTGTGTTATATTAAATGAAAGTAGAAGATACAACCTGATCGCCTTGATGTCGCAAGATTCCTTTCAGTGACCCTTGGCTCCAACACACACACTTTCTCTGCACTAGCATGAAGAAGATCCGATTCCTCTTGATAGACCAAATAGATTCTTCAAGCTTCTATCCAAGCAAGGTTCTTCACACAATTCTTTCACCAATTCTTCATTCAATATTGCTTAACCTTTTCCATGAGAAACCTTTCAATATATAAAAGAATGAGAGATGGTTACATGGATGAGGATGATCCCACCAAATCTGAGAAGTCAATAGAATGACAACCATAAGAATGCCAACTCATTTTCTAGAAGATCGACTTCTAGAACCTTCATGACCTCTTCTTCTTTCCAAGCTTGAAAACAGGTTGACACCCTATATATGGAGCAGACTGCGAGAAGTTTTCACCCTAAGTGTGGGTGGCCTATGAGAATGAAGGATTCTTGCACCCTATATCATAGGCAGCCTGTGAACTCATCTTAAAAATATTTTTTTGGAAGAAGACAAGAGCAACTTTTCTCAGGAAAAAAGTCCTTGTTGGGAGCCTAAATACATCACTATTGAGATATCACCAGAGTGACCAAAATCATGTGTAACAGAATGCCCCCCAAATTAAGAGGCTGGAATCTGTGACAGCCAAAATACTTTGTAAACTGCGTGTGTGTGTCAAAAACCAGGAGCACACCTAATCGAAAATCTGCAAACAACCAAGCATCTGCAGAATATAATGCCAGTTCTGAGGTAGGCATTCCCATACTTAGATCACAAATGAATTAAATCATAAATGTAGGCCATGGCCACCAATCATACACCATGGATCCATGCCATCAAAATGTTGCATAGCCACCAGGAATACACTATGGATCTATGCAAGAAGACTTAAATTAAGACGACATAGCCACATGACATACAAAGTGGATCTATGTGTCGATACAAATAATTACTCCACAGTAGCCTGGATAAAAAAGATGAGACCTAGGGTCTTCAATCCCGTCACCTGAGTGTACGAATCTAGCCATGCGATTACATGTGCTGAAGTCGAACATGGTAGAAACCTCTTGATTACCTGTCATTGATGAAAACCATTAACAAGTGCGAAGGAAATAACCATTGATGTCGATGACTCCCAAGGTACCGAAGTACAATCTGAACGAATTCGAAATGAATGAGTTGAAGTCGAGCACTCGACGGAATCTCTCGATCAGAGATCAATGATGTGAAACCCCTATCGGAAGTGAAGAGACCTGCCATTAAGGCATGCAGGCTCTAAGGTACTAAATAATTTCTAAGTCTTGTTTCCAGATAAGGAGTTGTAGTCGACAGAACAAGACTCGTCACAGGAGGGCCTTGATGTATCCCTCATCAATGACATGAAATAAGTAATAGATTTTGAGGGTGAAACAGAGTACAAATACAGGTTGAAACAGACATAGGGAAGGCCGACATAGTAAGAATGGACAACTGCAGATGGCCGACTCAATAGAGGGCTCGTGTGAACTTCTCTTGAACATATGAATGACATGACCAATGACTTGGCAACACTGACTCAAAGACGACCCAAGATATGACCTTGTAGCAAGTCGAATGAGAGACAAATGGATTTTCCAACATGGATTCAAATGATGAATAGGAAGTGTCATGTTCAAGAGAGACGCTTACTGCCATTAATATGCATACGAAAACACATACCTTTCCCAAAATCCCCCCCCCATTTCTATTGAGTACCTCTTTATTTTTACGCAAGATTGAGGAGGATAACATATGCTTGTTCATGTAAGATCATCCTTTGGACGAGCCCCTTGGAGTATGTTTAACGAACCCTAAGAAGGAGTGGTTCGGTTCCATTATGGGTATGTCGATGTTTGTTTAACAAGTCCAAGGATAGAAAACTCGGGAGTTTTTCATGTTTTGAGATTCTGAAAAACACTTAAAGAGAAGTCTCCCAGTTCCTTTTTCGTAAATAATTCCGATGAGACCAAAAAAGTGATAAACTATCACCTGTCGAACGTTTTCTTCAGATACTTTAACGAGCGTGAAGAGAACAAGATCGCTCGACAATATTTTCTTTTTTACAGAGCGTGAAAAGAGCTTAAAGGATACTCCTCTAGGGTCGTCCTTTTCATGTTACCATACGAGTACAAAAAGATGAGAAAAAATATACTTGGTTATGTTCTCATATATTTTTGAGCACGAGAACGAACGAAGACTGAGCTCGAGGTTTTTCTAAAAGCCCTAAAAAGTAGTCGTACATGCAACAAAAAGAAAAAACACCCATACTCCTTCATTTTGGACTTCAAAGTTGCTACATCTGTGAAAAACCACACTCATAGGACTATTAGGGCATTAGGTTTTATAAACAAAATAAAATAAAAAATCAACAAAAGTGGTAAAAAGTGAATAAATATGGGTAAAAAGGGTTTTTACCATTTCATTGTGATTTTGCCAAAAACTTTGCCCACCACACCTCATTTCCCCAAAATTTGTTTTCTCGATCACAGGAGTTACAAGCGACCATTTGGCGAACCGTCTCCCCCAACGAGGTAAGCTCTTAATATCTCACCTTTTACATGGTTTATTTTTAGTTTTTATTGGCAATTTTCAGGGTTTTAGGTCCATTTTAGGGCCATAACTTGCGCCCGATTATTCTTGCAGGCTGGCCATGTGGGATCTGTGAGAATATAGGATTATCGTAGGTGGCCTTAAGGGCACCTGTGATAATCTCGCACTATGCTAAAGGGGCACCTGCGGGGGCCGAAAAATGAATTTTAAAATTGTCTATTGCTCAATAAAAATTATGACAAGGTTTGAAATAAGTTGCTGACCCTTCTCTTATGGCTCTTGTGCAGGTATTTGACCATCACAATGCTGGAGTGGTAAGAAAGAGAACATGAGGAGGAGGATGCCATTGCCAAGAATGACCCAGGTACCGTTGCTGCCCTCCGAGACTGTGGTCTCTTGAAATTCTTTAGGATTTCAGACATGAGGGCCCAACTCATATTGTTGGAATACCTGGTTCATATCTGGGACATGGACCAACAGTTATTTCACGTGGGAGTCCACACGTTGACCCTAGATATTGAGGATATCTATTTTCTAATAGGGTTATCACGGCTTGGGTACCACGCTAGCTTGACCGGTGGCTGTGGCGGGGGACTCCCTATGAGTGAGTATTGTCGTCGGTACTGTGTTCTTGAGGCAGAAAGAAGCAAGGGAAAGGTTTCTATTTGGGGGGTCCAATACTTGACCCTGCGAACCATTTTGTTCACTATAGCATGCATGGTTGGGAGCGCTGCTCCACACATGGCTCTCTAGAGCTACTTCCAATATGCCATAGAGTGCACAGAGCCTCGGGTCTTCAACTGGTTGGATGCATTTCTCCGTAGTATGAAGAGGAAATTGATGAAGTGTAGGAGGGGCAACTTGAAGCAATTTGGGTACAGATCACTTTTGTTGTCCTTCTTCCTCGAGAGGGTTCCACTGCTAAGACTATAGGTTCATTTGGGTTTACCAACCCCATAGGATCCGAGGATGCTGAGGTGGTGCAACCTCATGGCTCGACACGTAGCATTGCCTATCATCAAGTATAATGATTCATTTTTTGACTAGTTACGGCCCCAGATGTTGATGATTGACGACTACTCATACATTGGTTTGGATTTCAGAGGGGACCTGGATTTGGCCCTACCTGAGGATGCTCATTGGGGTGATTTAGGTAAGAAGTACACATTTTTTTCTTTTCAAATGTTTTTTGTAATTTTTATCATATGAAATGTTTTTGTGTTTATCCAAGAACTAACCAAAAATATCTTTTTGATGGCACAGATGTGGGGCCATATCGACCTCTGGGAATGTCTCCTATTTACCGGCGAGGAGAGGCAGCTCTAGTTGCGAGATGGGATGCCGAAGACTATGAGGCAGTGGAGCAGAACTTGGAGGGGTTGACTGTTGACATCTCGGATATGGCTATTGGGGAGATTCCTAGACGTTACCAGTGCCATACTATGGGGGTGTCCGAGTCTATCAGTTGACTGGGTCATAGGGTGGCTCGAGTAGTCGTGTGTTATCATGAGCGTCATTCATGACACTATTTTGTAGAAGCCATGGGCTTCGTATTTTTGAGATTTTGGTCCTTGGACAGAAACTTTTTGTAAAAAAAATTCATCGTTATATACATATATATGGATTCTACCGGCTTATCTTGTGTTGTGTTATAAATGTAATGTGTGATTGATTTATAAATGGCCCAAATGCCTGTCTAACACATAGTTAGCTAATCCATCAGTTAATGTATTTAGACATCTAGGAATGTGTTGATACTCAATATAATAAAAATAATGTTCCAAGAGGCGAATTCATAAATATACCCATAATAAAGTAGGACTTTGAATAGCATAGACATTACTTAGCTGCAGTACTACTAGATGCGAATCGAGTCGTATAACTAGGTGGCTGATGCCAAGCGAAATGACATCAATCAACAATTCGACAACGATGCTATATTCTGTAATATTATTGGTCACACGACCTAGGCACACACCTCACAGATTGATGAGTTTGTTTGTAGGTGCGTAAATTGCCCATGCAGCTGTTATAACTCTAAATTGCACCATACCTGCTTACCTCGCATCAAGCCATCTAAGATCCCTTATTTGCCAAAGAACTACTGAAAAACTCTTTAAAAATCCTCTTTTATAAGGGCCCACACGTCCTACTCCATTACTGCACGTGTGTACACGCCAGCTGACCTAAAACAGCCCTCGTGGACCGACAAAAGCACGAAAAAAGGAAAGTTGCTGATGGAACACACAGCTCTGGGTGAGTTAACTGAAACTCTCGGCCATGGATGGCCGAGGGTTCATCCAAATACCTAGCTTCTTCTAGCCTATAAAAGAATGGCTAGGGGTCCCATTTGGAAGGGGAAAATATAGCAAAGAAACTCTGCCCATTTGCATATTCTCATTGTCCTAGCCGTTTAGCCATCCTTGTGCCAAAAGAGAGATAAAGCAAAGAAGTTGGAGGACAGTTGAAGAGGAGCCTAGGATCAGGTTCACGGAGCAGTGGCTAGTCTCGAATTTTTGTAAGTTGACTCATTCAAAGTAATAAATAAAATGCTTTTCCCGTCCCAATTCATGAGTTATTCATAATTTGTTAAGTACATGTTTGAATCTCTAACCTGTTAGTCTATAGGTAAGATGCATGTGTAGTTGTTGCTTGTCTTCTATGTAGGTCAACTTTGGAAAGGAGAACTACGAACAAGTGGTCAAGAACGACAAGGGATCGACATCAAACACCCATAAAGAGGTAGGTTGATCTAGCCATGTTTTACTGAAAGGAAATAGGATTTAAGTTTGGGGACGAAGGTAGAAAGTAGATTTTCTCTTGGTCATATCTACATGCAAAGCATAACCCTATTTGCTAGTCCGTAAGGATATTTCCCTCACGACAGAATTGGTGACTGTACTGGGGAAGTCTCTAGGGTTCTTGGAATTTTTATTTTTGGGTAGTTTTTAGAAAAAGACTGGTTTTTCTTGCTGTTTTTTTTTTAGTTTCTGTAAAGTCTGAGCTAGCAAAGAGTCTAGTTTTCTATACTAGATTTCTCTGATTTGCTTGACTGTGTTTTGTCAGGACTCACAGAGGTACACGCGGCCTACATAAGGTCTGCATGCATGTACCCATGCCATACTCTCTTATATCCCGCGTGTGAACACTAACTGAAGAAGTAGTAGTAGCATGTAGAGCCCAGAGAATTTTTGAGGCAGTCATCCTCTTCCCTGTTAGAATTAGAAATTCTCAGGGATTTTCTGGAATTTTGTTTGAGTCTTGGTTGTTTGCAGTCTTATCTCAGATTGTTTTTCTTTATGATTTTTCCTTACATTATTTGTTTTTTCTGTTAAAAAGAGTGTCCAAGCCTCCAAGGGATCCTGGTTATCAATATCAGTGGTCTCTTCCTGGTTTTGGGTTGTTTGTTTTCATTTTTTCTCAGAGTTTAGAGATACACATAGCCTGTACAAGGCTAGCCCGTGTGTACACGCCCTCTATCTCTATACATCTCACGTTCACACGCTTGCTGTTAGAATAACAGTAGCGTGCTTGTGCAGGATATTTTTTGTTGAGGGTAAGGTAGTCATCCTTTCCCTTGATAAGAATTATACCTCTCAGGTGTTTGAATCTCTGTTTTAGCAGTTGGTATCTTAGGATTAATCTTACCCTTAGCTTTCTTTTTCTCATTTAAAAGTGGTCATAAAAAAGAATTTTTTAGGGTTTTTACACAAGTGTGAGAGTCATTTTTTAAAAATTGCTAGTGTTTGATTTTTGACCTGATTCTTTGCAATCTGCGATTAGGCCATAATTGTTTTTCTTGGTTTTTGCTTGTTGGTATTTTCCCTTTTTTCTTTATCAAGCATTTAAATCATAATAAAAAAAATCTCTTTTCATTTTCTTGTTTGGTTGAAGAGTGTGTTTCTGCATTATTAGCCAGGGAAAAGTCATTTATTTCATAAGTTTTTGCAGTTTACTTATATCATAAGTAGCTTGTAGTCAAGTGAAATTTCTTTTGAGTTTGTTGTCCAAAATCTTAGAAAATTAAAAAAAATATTCATTTTGAAAAGTTGTTGAAATTTTGAATTAAGTAAAAGTTTTTTGTTTCCAGCTTTTTTATTCATTTTTTCTTGCGTCTTTTACACATCATCAGTTTCAGTTTCATACCCCTTGACATAAGACAAAGCCATAAAATAAACGCTAAATCTAAAACTCACTAGAATTTTATGTTTGTAGGGTTCACAAACTAGTTCAGGATTAGGGCCTTGGATTAGGTTGGAGAGGAAACTCTTCAAGGCCATTTAAAATCAAACATTGGAGTCTGAGTTAGGGAGTGTCTAAGTCCAGTATCGTAAAAGTTATCTGGGACCCCCCTCTAACACAGGGGATAAACATGAGGTCATGTGTGGAAAGGTAGTGGAGATAACCCCTCCAAAGCTAGACCAATCGTAGTGGAGAACACATATAGAGGGGTTGTTTTGGGATTCTGTCAATTGCATTTTCCATGGGGCTTCATGGGTCTCGAATCCGTTCGAGGTCCTCAGTTTTCTTCTAGACCACTTTCTTTCGATACCCTTGACAGGTTTCGGTCTTGATACCTTGCTCATTGTGGTCTACCCAACTTTCGACTGTACCCGCCTGGTGACTGTTCGTGCGCTGACAACCTAGTTGCCTATCATTTTTAGGGACATACAGAGGTGATTGTGGGGGTATACTCTGGTACCTAGGACAGATATCGAGCCACGCTTTGTAGAGTATACCCAGAGGGTGCTTCCGTGTTCGAGTTTCACTTGCACCGGTAAGTTTCTCTAGTGTTGGTTGTTGTAACTGTTCTTCCACTTAATTTAGTGTTTGCCTGTCTTATCTTCTAGGGACTTTTTTAGTGTGTGTTACTTTTGAACGTTTAGACTACCTTAGTGTGTCTTTGATCTTCTCACACAGCAGAGGATCACAAGCTCCACCAGTCACAAAGGCTTCTTGGCTTGCCACTGGTTACACTAGAGCCACCCCCGCCACCATTAAGGCAAAAGCTATACCAACAAGGGTCTTTTGAAGTGATTGGGTTACAAGACATTGTGCCCAACCAACACCCAGAGGAATCGACCATTTTGGACCTTGAAGCAACCACTCTTGGCCCTGTTGAAACCCCAACCACTGATTTCTTGGCACCTTTCATTGTACCAATTCAATTTTACGAGCGCCAGACAGTGTTGCACACAACAATGGAAACAAATGTTGTTAATCCTTCTGGGAATTCTTCAATTCCCGCTATGGTTGTCACCACAAGAGAGTTTTCACCTCCTAACCCACCATCGTCAGTATGAGCCACCATGGTCTTGAACGCTTCTACATCGCAGAGTGGTCCGATCATATCTTTGGCAGCGGCCACAACCCCTTTAACACCAAGTGCGACAGGCCCTCCATTCTCATACGGGATGCCTAGTTCTAGTACAAGTACTGTACTTTCCTACTCCACTTTACAGACTTTAGGTATGGGGGCAGGGAGCTCTAGCACTCCTCTGCAAGGTCACATGGCGGGCACTCCTGCTCCTTTTAATGCTTTCCCTTACGGAGGAGGTCATATCCCTCCTTCATCCCCTTCACTCGATGGCTTGCATCAGTAATCCACTGGGAAACCTAGATTCCATAGTCTATTTGGAGCGGGGATTCAAGGACCACCTTCGCATAACATGTCGGTAGGTTCGACACTATTTTCTTTGGCCTGAATGTTTGGCAACAATGCCTTCTCATCAACCGCTTTCTTGACTGGGGGCAATCCCAGTTTTGGACAATCTACTCCTATGCAGGGTACTATTCATACACAGGGGGCAAACCTACGAACTTCTTTCACAGAAGAACCTTGGAATTCAGGGCAGGGATCCGTTCTCTCGTCCAGAATGTCGATCTGGGGTAATTCTTTCCACAATCAATGGAACCCTAGACAAACTACTATGCCCATCCCCACGGGACCGGCATGGGGCAAACCTTCCCAGAGTCCTTCGAATATAATGCATGCCCAACCATCTATGTTCTATTTGGGAAATCAACTGATGATGTCTCCACATATGCAAAATCCATACACTGGCCAGGGCCATGGTTTCTACCAAAATCTAGGCCAGCAGCCAAATTTTTCTTGGCAACTTGGTGCCAGTCAAACTCCAGGCTCCTTTTTCCCAGGTTATCACCAACAACCCAAACTACCCTTCCTGGTGAATTTGCACTTGCCTGATTTGATAAGGTTGTTGAATGACCCCATTTGTCACGATCCGCATTGGCCTCCTATGCCAATGAAGTTGCCTTCAGACATTCCAAAGTTCCAAGCCAATCCTAACGAAGATCCAGAAGATCATGTGACTACGTTCCATCTTTGGTGCTCATCTAACTCATTGAAAGATGACTCCATACAATTGCGATTGTTTAAACATAATCTCATTGGGAGTGCCGCAAAATGGTACATTGAGCTCGATCGCTCAAGATAATCTTCCTTCGGTGAGCTGGAAATGGATTTCCTAAACCATTTTCAGTTACCTGTGAGATACGGCACTGGCACAGAGCTACTGGCCAATTTTGAGCAGATGACAGCGAACCATATCTCTGATCACATCCAAGAGTGGAGATGCTAGAAGAGTCTCATTAAGGTGCCAGTCACACCAGCATTCCTGCTTGAGTGGTTCCTTAAGTCTTTGGTCCCGCAGTTATCCAAAGACGTCGCAACGTCGGGTGTATTCTCCGAAGAAGACGCCATCATGAGAGCTCAACAATTTGAGCTCATATATTCTCAGTCTAGTTTATTATACAACATCTTACCAGATGCACCACACTCAATACTGGATAAAACTAGACAGAGAGCTGGACCACATGTTGATGGTATTGTTGGTTCAACACACACAAAGCCCGCTGAGCAATTGATGAAGTAGTTGCAGCAGTTATCTATACAACACACAATGGCTAGCCAAACTACTACTTTGGCTACTCCCCCTACCCAAACGTCAGAAGTACACATAGTGCAATCGACTAACCCAAAGGCCACTCGGCAACCAGAAGGAAAGAAAAAACAATGAAAGAAGGGTAAGGGAGATAAAAAACCTACTGATAATGCTGGCGGGGACAACACTAAAAAACGGAAGGCGATGTATCCATGCAACTTGTGCATGGAAGACCACTCGACCCATCTATGTCCTCGACTTGCAGAGGCCCAAAAATTTGTCACGCAGCAACAACAAGTGGTGTTGACCAATCCATTTCAACATGGGCAAAATCTAACTCAAGCCTCTGTAAGCATAGAAGGGGGCAACCGGGAACATTGTCTGCCTCCGAACAACCCCGCATCCACGAACGTATATATGGTTAGGGGTGATGATTTTATATTGACTAGAGCACACGACTATAGTTAACCAAGAACTTCTGAGAAGGGTAAAGAAGCTGACCTCCCATCTCTTCCTCTATAGATTGAGAAGACATTGGGAGAAACAATGACATGCATTCCCAAAGGTGCATTTAAAAAAGCTTCTCATAACCCAAATGCAAGGGCTGCCCAGAACTACTCTGTGGTGGAGGATTTATCACAAACCCCTTGTGCGATGTCTTCTTTGGAGGTCCTCCAAAGCTGCCCTTCCCAGAGGAAAGCCTTGTTAACCTCTTTAAGATCTACCGAGACTTGTAATCTGGGTACAATTATGCTGGATACAAGCGACTTAAAACCTCGTCTGCTTTACCACGTAGCATTTCAAATAGTAGTGGTTTATCCCATGAAAACTTTTACTCGAAATATATTTCGCACGATGGTTGATGAGGGAACCTCGACATGCGTTATGCCATTGGCATGTTGGAAGGCCATTGGCCAGCCTATTTTGTCTCCATCACCTACTCTCCTCACTGCTTTCGACGGTCATTCGTTCCGACGACATGGTATCGTTCCTTCTTTCCCCGTGCAGTTAGGAGGGAAGACCGTGTGTGTCGAAGTAGAGGTAGTCGATGTTCCTCTTGACTATAACCTCTTGTTAGGAAGGAGTTGGACTTATTCTATGCAAGCCGTGCTTGCTACAGTTTTCTGAGTCTTGTTGTTTCCACACGAAGGACAGATAGTGACCATCGATCAATTGTCCTTCTCTAGACCTGACCCTGCTTTGGGGGCATCCATGGTATCGATGATCGATAATCCTCAACCAGGTGTTGTCAATGTAGGGGTTGGTTTGTGCCCATCTTTGATGGGTACCTTTGATTACCCGCCCCCTCAAGGTGATATCAAGTTTATATCCAATCACCATAAGGTTGGGATTTTTCAAGTTTCGTCATTCCGCACGACTTACTTCGATGATCCGTGGACACTTCCTTCCCCATCAGACACGATGGATGGGATAGGACACCTGGGCATGTACATTCCCTTATCCATAGCTGAAGTAGCATACTCTTTGGTCCAACAAACTTCAGCCCACATTGATCCAGCTCCTGCACAAGAGTTAGATCCACTTCTAGAGCCTATTTGAGCTCAAGGTTCTCTCACTCACAATGATTCATTGGACTTAGTCTTGCCCTCTGATGAAGCAATAATTGAAGCAATGACTAGTCTGGATAAACCTTGGGAAGATCTTCATCATATATCATACTTCCTCCCAGAGTTAAGCCGAATTGAAGCGATATAATTCACCGTGACCATGATGAGAGAGCGGTCTTGTCCTATTAATCCCTTAGCTACACATGAGGTTTATGCTGAGGGTAATATGGAAACTATCACTGAAACCTTACCGATCAATATCTCCCAAAACCCTGGCATCATGGAGAATGTCTTCATCGGAGCGGACTGCTCCCCCGAAGAGATTCAAATCTACACAAATCTTTTCAAAGAATTTCGTGACGTTTTTGCCTGGTCTTACGAGGAAATGCCAGGCATCGATCCAAGAATAGTTGAACATGAAATCACAATGTATCCTGATGCCAAGCCGGTTCAGTAGAAGCTTTGTCCAGTTAATCCTAAGAAAACAACGACCATTAAGGTTGAGGTTGAGAAATTGCTCAAAGCCGGGTTTATATATCCTATCCATTTGACCCAATGGGTGTTAAACCCCGTGTCAGTCAATAAAAAACAAGGCACAATTCGTGTATGTACCAACTTCCATGATTTGAATAAGGCATGTCCCAAAGATAATTTTCCCACACCATTCATCGAACAGATCATTGATGAATGTGCGGGTTGCAAAGCCTTTTATTTCATGGACGTTTTTTCGGGATATAACCAAATTCAAATCAAACCCGAAGACCAACACAAAACAACATTCATCTGTCTATGGGGTACATTCGCATATCGAAAAATGCCTTTTGGTCTCAAAAATGTTGGAGCCACCTTTTAGTGGGCCATGTCTTTTTCTTTTCATGACCTCAAGCATATAGTCGAAGATTATCTAGATGATTTAGCATCGCGATCTTGCAAGGGAACGGATCATCCCACACACCTCCGACTTATATTCGAACGTTGTCGCTACTTTCAGATTCTCTTTAATCCAAACAAGTGCAGCTTTTGCGTAACGTCGGGACGATTGTTAGGTTTCATAGTATCAACAATAGGGATCATGGTTGATCCTCTCAAGTTTGAGGCAATAATTCATTTCCCCCCCCCACACACAATCCTTCAACTTCAGAGTCTACAAGGCAAGGCAAACTTTATACGACGCTTCATCGCCAACTATGACAAAATCACCAAGGGATTTATGTGATTACTAAAGAAAGACATTCCCTTTTACTGGGACGATGCGGCTCAATGCTCTTTAGATGCATTGAAACATGCCGTCACAACTGCACCTCTGCTCTGGCCACCTAACTATAACAAATATTTCTTATTATATCTGGCTGCAGCAGAGTCAACCATTGGCATGGTTTTAGTTGAGGAAGATGAATTGTTCTCAGAATACGTGATCTATTACCTAAGCTGAGGCCTCATAGGACCGGAACTTAATTATTCTCACATCGAAAAACTTGTGTTGGTAGCAGTTCATGCTGTTTAATGGTTTCGTCATTATGTTCTGTTTCACAAGACCACCGTCATTGCTGTCGTGAATCCATTCCAGTACATGTTGACACAATGGGTAATAGGTGGAAAAATCAGTAGATGGATATTCATCCTCCAAGAGTTTTACTTAGACTTCGTCTCAGAAAAGTCCAAAAAGTCACTGGTCTTCGCAGAAATCATTTCATAACTTTCGGTTGAGTCAGGTGACGTTGTGCTTGAAGAATTGCCTATCCAGGGAGATATGTTTTTGATCACATCTTCAGATCCATGGTATGAGATATACTTATCTATCTCTATACTTTGAATTGCCCCACCTCTACTTCCCATGATGAGTGTCGACGTATACGCCATCAGGCTAAGAATTATCTCATCATTGAAGATACATTGTATCAGCGAGGTGTAGATTGCATCCTACGCCGATGTCTCACTTATGAGGAAGAAGTTATCGTGCTTAATGATTTCCATACCAGAGCTTGTGGCGGTCATTTTTGTGGGTTGGAAACAACCCAAAAGATTCTATGAGAAGGTTAATTCTGGCTGACACTTATCAAAGATTATATTGAATCAGTCAAGAAGTGCCATCCGTGCCAAATCTTCTCTCGGAAGATGAGGACGCATCCCGATCCCATGTTTCTTGTCATCATAGTTGGTCCCTTCACCAAGTGGGGGATTGATTACACTACTTGCAACCCTCCTTCATCAAGGGGGCACCGCTATATTATCATAGCCGTAGACTACTTCACAAAGTGGGTCGAAGCTATGCCAACGTTTAAAGATGATGGAGAGACTACAACTCTCTTTTTATTCAATCAAATAATAGCAAGGTTCGACATCCCGAGGGAGATTGTTACTAACCATGGAAGTCACTTTCAGAACTAAATGATGACTGAATTAACATCAAAGCTTGGGTTACGTCAAGAACATTCCTCACCCTACTACCCCCAAGCCAATGGGCAAGTGGAAGCTGTAAACAAAACTCTTAAGACTATCCTACCATGAACTATAAACTAAGCCAAGTCAAATTGGCAGTTGATGTTATTCTCAGCATTATGGGCTTACCGAACATCTGTTAAGACTACAATTAGATTCTAACCTTTTCAACTCATTTACGGGCTGGAGGCAGTCTTTCCCATCGAATGTTAGATCCTGTCTCTAAAGTTGGCAGTACAATTATTGCCAGACACTTCTCCACTTGAAGAGCGGTTAGTCTACCTAGAGCATCTCAATGAACAATGTCATGATGTGGCCCTGGCCAACGAGGCTCACAAACATAAGGTCAAGTGTCAAAATGAT
>JASDQU011309957.1:13274-25213 GCA_032191745.1 Picea mariana
GTGTGCCTATCCATGTAAAAATAATCATACTCAATTATTAATATAATATTACATCGTTGTGTGCAGACAAACTAAAATGAAAAAAGATGGGCGGCTAACTCCACCGAAAAAAAGGGAAAAGGGGGGAGGGACTTAAGTCTTAGGGAATATTTTGTAATATTTCTGGAAAAGTGTAAGTTATGGATAATTATTTATCCTAAGTTCCCGAGGAAGGGAACAGGTCACCAAGTGGATTAAGTTACTTCTGAAGGAGACATGTGTCAAGTTGAAGGCATGGAATATATATTGATGCCCTTAGTGTAATTTGGGGGATTCGGGGATTCATTCATTTTTCACTCTCGTGTGCAGAAGGGGGTCAGACCATCTGAGAGAGGACGACTATTACCTTATCTTCACAGAGAATATTGTAAGGATTTTATGTGTTGTAATTAGAGTTTTACTGTCAAAGAGGCGGGTTGTCACACCCATGTCCAGTTGTTACAAGGAAAATCTCTCTATGGCTAGGGGTAAACCACAACAGACGGAACGACGCCCAAAAATCAACTCTAATCTCAAGTATATTATATGAATGAAATGCTAACAAGAGAATGATAGAAGCCTACCTCATCTATACGTTTAAAGAAGACCATCGTTGAGCACGCAACCCAAAGCTTTGTACCTGGAACTTGTCTTCAACAACCAAGATACGCAAGAATGTGGTAATAATATATAATGTTATCATATAAATCATCATAATCCATTAACATACATAACAAATACGCCCATGAAATCAATACAAATATTTGCAAGATATCAATTGGACGAGAAAAGAGTACTTTTATTAATGTAATCAACAGAAGTACATAGGTGAAAAACTTTTGTAATGACAAATATCGGAATCAAGAAACTAAGTCCCTCCAGCTGGGCGTCCACCACTTCAATCCTCCACAAAGGCAAGCTCACATGTAGGATTCAATGAGGTTCTCCATCACAATATAGGAAGAGCTTGGGGGCTGAACAAAAGAAATTCATACTTTCAAGGACAAAGGGATCTAGACTCAATTGAGGTGAAATTTCTCCAGAGTATCTTTTCTCTCTATGATGTATTGAATTTCTTCAAGGCTTGGATATAGCTCAATTTATAGCCTCCAAATGGAATTGAATGGTTGATTCAGATCATTTATAGTATATGGAAGGTTAAGGATCACAGATCTCATGACATGGCATGGAAACCCGACGTAATTTTAATTTTGTGTGCACCAAACCTGATGTACGCGGGATGTAATGGAGCATCCCACGTGTTGTATGACTGGCAGATCGCGTACATGTATAAAAAGATTCATTTTAAGCTATGGAGTGCTAGAAAAAGAGGGGAAGTGAAGTATGCATAGGGAAATGCATGGCCATCACAACAAGATGCATGGAGTGTAGAAAAAATTTCTATAACAGTAGTCTCTCTAGGTGAGATATTTGTTGTTGAAGAAGCGGGTTGTCAAGCCCATGAGCATACTCTCCAGGTGAGATTTTTGTTGAGGATTGTTCCCTGGTACGTTGGGCATTATTCACAGGGCTCAGAGACTTCATGTCTGACCTATTGTTGGTAACCTTCGAAGGGAAGTGGGGCAGTCGAGGAATTGTTGAGCAGAGAAGGGGCACTCTTCCTTGGGTGTGGAAGGTGTGTGGGGAATGAGGGATTGTAGGATAGTTGCAGCAGTGAGCACCTTGGACAGAGCAATTTTGTTGAGAATCAAACCTTAGACTGTCACTAGGAACCCTTTTTACCTAGTGGAGTTAATCCCCAACTAAGGGGTGACCTGTTGCTGAAAGATTATAACCAACAAAGTCTGAGGCTCAGAGGAACCTCTGATTTTTGCACAATTGGTGACTTTCATAAAAGATAAGTGTTCTTATGTGTTTGTCTTGTTTACTGTGTGCTTATTTATCTATGTTTGACATGGGTTAATTCTTGTATGTTGTCACATATAAGTAATTTTTTTTATTATGTTTAATGTTGATTGCACATGTAAGTATGGTGCTTATGGCCTGTATTTGTAGACATGCATGAGTATGAAAGTTATTGTTAGTTTTTATGTTAAGTTATCTTTTGATATTATTCATGAGTCTCTGAGGCACGGATTGAATGGTCGGGTGCACAGGAAAATATTCTATGTGCACATGAGAATGGAATTTGTGTGTGCGTACAAGGAATCAAACCTCACGCACAAGGAAATCAGAATTTGTGTGTGACGTCAGGATGGTTGTGTGCACAGTTGTGTTGTGTGATATGTATGTTGGTGTGCAGTATGGTTGTTTGAGTTACTTTCGTTGTTAATAGTTGTGTTTAAAGAAGA
Source organism: Picea mariana (assembly GCA_032191745.1). Classification (NCBI taxonomy): domain Eukaryota; kingdom Viridiplantae; phylum Streptophyta; class Pinopsida; order Pinales; family Pinaceae; genus Picea; species Picea mariana. The sequence continues at coordinate 15,605 of JASDQU011309957.1, forward strand.
AATTTAGTGTGAAGGGACTCGTTTCAAGGTTGAACGCATTACTTCAAGTGATATCGTGCAGACTAATGTGTAGTGAATTTTTAGAGTAGCATTGTTCAATAGTTGTTGGGGATGTTATAGTATGGTTGATCAAACCTATAGAAGTCTGGGTTGTGTGACGTGGCCTAGCCTAGGTGGTTGGGGACGTTACAGTGACAAACCATATGGTGGTGAGGGTGGGTGACTATCATGCCTCTAATCATACATTTGGTGTCCAAATGCATCTAGTTGAGCAAGTGGTAGAGAGAACATAGTTTTTATGGGCCTTGTTGCTACTAGGAGTTTTACAAAGCTAGTCGAATTATTGCCACGAGCATAGGGGAGGATTTTTCCTTTGACACATTGATATGTGCCTTCTTTTTGAGTGGGTGCCATTCATTTTCTCACACCATGTGATCACAACCGAACTAGTAAGGGAGCCCTAGATGTGGGGATGGGGAGAGATGATGGCATGGCTTGGTGACGGAGTTGTGGGGTAAGAATTCACTACTGACCCTTTTTCATTTTTGGATTAACATCCCATCATGATCGAGGAGTCTCCAAATGTAGTCATGAACTTTTGGGCAAACCTTGATTTGTTGAGGCCCCTTTGAGTTTTGGGGATTGATTAGTAAGTGTATTTTGTTTTTCATTTAGTTCTTATATTATCATTGAATGATATGTGAGTTGTTTATTTTATGTTTATAAGATATATATGATACTAATTACATGTTTGTAGTTGTGAAAATATTGGGATATTGAAGCTAGCAAGGCCAGTGGGAACATCTATACTAGTAGTACTAGTAGTGGTTCATTAGTGAAGGGGTCAAGGAGATGAGGGAGTGGGACGAACAGGAAAAATTGAACATGTTATACTATAGGTTGATCTAGAGAGGTTTTTGCTGGACTTGTACTATTAATTTGATAATTTCATGTAGAGGGTCTCAGAGGGATGGTCAGAACTAAAGCATGCATAAGAATCATTACTGAGTGGCAACCTCTCTTACGATGAATGGTCAGATCACTAGGGATATGGTGCAAGGATAGATTGGTAAGGCCCCCCCTCCAAGTGACTTAGAGTCCTTAGATAGGTTCCCCCCACCATAGGAGTGTGGGTTCTTGTAGTGGTCATGAAGCCCCATTTTTGTATTGCAACAATTGTATTATATATACTCATTTTTGGGAAATAGACATTGTTGTAAACATTATCTTTTAATACATACATACATACATACATATACATGTTTTTGTATTTGTAAAGAGTTAATGTGATAAATGCCAATTCAAAGCTTGATTTGTTATCTATCTACAAAATTGCCATGACTTCTTGGAACATAAATGAATGTCATGGTGTCAAATTGTTGTGATAGAAGCCTAGCCCTTAGATATTTTCTAAAAATACGAGGACCATAGACATTGTAGAAGTTGATGAACTATATCACAAGGATATGATAATTGAGATGAATACGAAGAAAGTGGATGTGTCGGTTGATTGTCTCATTAGGAAATCAAATAATGACATCATATTCAACTTGGTTGTTGGTAGTAGGGGCCAAGCATAAGCCATTGGAATGGATTACAGTATGTGATGATGAGTAAATTGCCCATGTTGTCGAGACAAGATTTTGAGTCCAACAACTTGTGCCATCGATGAAACTGACGTGACAAGTTGTGGAACCATCTGAATAGGATAAAAAATCAAACCATAAGACACTAAGCAAATATGAAAAATAATACCAAAAAACAAAGAACAAAGTGGATGTAAATACGAATGTGAGTGGGTGGTGTTAGTGAACATAAGCGTAGAATCTCTTTAAATACAACTTGTTGAGGGGTTCTTTGAGGAGTTCACCGTCAAGTTAAAAAGTGCATATTCCCCCTTTGTCAAACAAAATTTGATGTTGTAGGGGCTCATCTAGAGGGAATCAAAATTTCCAGAGCCTAACTTCTCCTTAGTTAGATCAAAGGAAAGGACTAGATCACCTTTGTGGAAGGAGAAAGGGTCAGCGTGTTGGTCATTATGGGATTTGGAACACTCTTTTGCATGGTGTCATCGTTCTACAAGGCAATGTAGTGGTCCCCATCCATGTATTCCAAATATTGTAATCATTTCTCTAATGGAATGGTATTAGGGAGGAGCTTGATCATTAAATGAAGAGAGGGAATCTCACATTCGATGGGTAAAAATGCTTTTAAGCCATGGATGAGATGAAAGGGTGTAAATAGAGTGGCAGTTTTGATGGATGTTTGATAGGCCCATAAGGTTGAGAAAATCATGTAATGCCATTTAGATTATGTTTGTTTCATCTTTGATGTAGAATGGTTTTGAATATTTGGTTGATAGTCTCAACTTTGCCACTAGCCAGTGGATAGTAGAGAGTGGAAAATGCATGTAAAAAACACAAATGAGAATCCAAAGATTGAAATAATTCATTCTTGAAGTGTGTGTTATGGTTAGAGACCAATTGTTCATAGAAACGAGTGATGGTGTGGTTGAAAAAAAAGTAATTCAGCATATGTGACATGTTGTCAAAGGTTGACATAGCTTCAACCTAGTTCATGAAGTAATTGATGACCACAATTATGTGCTTGTGGCCACCGCTAATTGTAGAGAACCATTCCATAAAATAAATCCATTGTTTTCAAATAGGAACATGAAAATTTGGCAATTAGCGCACTACTTAACCACAGGAATGCAATCATGAAAGAGGGATGAAAAAAAGTATCCTTCATAAATGATATTTTCGGTCATGGTCATTGTGGAAATTGTTGAGAACTTATTCTACCTCATTATGAGTTAGGAACTGACATGAAATGGTAATGATCCTTGTCTATAAAGGATGTCTCCAATGAGGAGATAATGAGGATCTTAGTGATGGATACACCAATGGTCATCACATGAAATATGCTAACCAAATTGTATGTACAAAGATAAATTAATATATTTCCATACAAAGGGTTCATTGATCAAATGAGGAAAATGTGTTAATTGGGAAGGGTATCATTAAAAGGTGGATTTTCTACAACAACAGGGAGGTTAGTTATGAACTCAATGAGTGCTAAGGAATTTTTAATTTTGATGGTATTAAACTCAAGATCAAACTACTTGTAGGATACTAATCCAATGGGAGAACTTATCATTGATAAGTTGTTGGCCTGGGACATGTTGTTTGGGAATTGAATTGGTTATAAATTTGGTTTTATGTAGGAGGATGTGAAGTTTTTGACTGAATGGACCTTGACCAAGGCCAACTTCTCATCATAGTTGTAGTCTAATGATGGTCCTAATAGGTTTTTGTTGACATAATAGATGATATGTTTGTAGCAATCTTCCCCTTGCTAAACTAGCACTTCATCAATGGTGAAAATCGAGGCCGAGACATAAAAGATCAAATCCTTATTAAATTCAAGAGGTTGATAAGAGATGTATAAGTTAGCATATGTTTTAATGTGTCAAATGGATGTCAATATTGGTCATCCCATACAAGGGACAGATCTTGGCGTAGGAGATGCAAAAACCCATAAGTGTTCTTGGCATTAGGAATGAACCTACATAAGAAAATATATTTTCCTTCAAGGCTCTGCAATTGGTGAAAATTTTGTGGTAGGGGAATTTGAATGATGGGATGGACTTTTAAAGGATAAATTATATTCCCTTGCTTTGAGAAGAGACACTTTAGGGGGTTTAAGAAAATGTTATACTATTGAAACTAAAGAAAAATGATGGGGACATCTTTTAAGTGTTGTGATTGTTTATTTGACTAAGTTATAAGATCATCGAGGCAAGGCAAGAGATGTGAAACATGTTGTGGAAAACATAGGACATGGAACTCTAAAACTTGGCTACGTCATTATTCTATCCAAAGGGCATGAAATGATATGTAAAATCCCCCCTAGGGTTGGTAAAGGTTGTCTTGTACTAATCTTGTTGACCGATACATATTTGATTGTACCTAGAGAACTCATACATGAAGGAGAGGACCTCATGGCTAGTGCATTCATTGATCACTTGGTCTATGAAGGGAATAAGGAAGTGTTGAGCAAGAAAAAAATCCCCTTATAGGATCCACCTTCTCACATGTGTATAGGGAACTGAATGCTCTTGGTGACTCACTCACATGTGTACGTTAACTATTATATCTTAGAGGAATTTTCAAAGGGACACTTTTTCTCTCAGTTTAAAAGTAATATCTTAGGTCTCTAATCACTACTCAAGCTAAGGTTTGTGTATGGAACTCTTGATTTAAACCATTTTAGGTGCTTACTGCTCTTTTGCTTATAAGTTTTAGTTTTTCGAGACTCGGGTATTAGGTTTGGAACAATTATAGTCTATGTTGTTGGTTTTTCTTCATATGAGATATGATCGATACATTATTACAATGATGAGTGTTCCATATATAGGGAACATATGGTGACCATCCATGAAAGGATGCATCCCTTCAATAATCAATAACTATTTATTATTACCATTTACTTATTATATATGATATTTAATAATCAATAATTATATTATTAATTATTATTCTAAGAGAATGTCGTCATGATGTTGTCCAAACATCAACACTCCCACTCAACAAGGAAGACATTATGCATCATGCCAAGATTGTCTTTGAAGTATACAAACTTCACCCTAGACTCGTGACACTTGTATGTCAGTCTTGGGAGACATCTCTCTCCCACCTAAACCGAGGAGAAACTCCTTCTGTGACTCTCCCTTTTGAACCAATTGACTCTCTTTGAGATAAGGCTCACTCTGGGTCCGCATGGAATAACATATAACATCTTGATTCTTTATCATTCCTTGTCAAATTACCATGACTAAGACAAAGACCACACCAGGATCTTTCACCACAAGTACACGCATGTGAGTGAATGTTAGCCTGATGTTAACTGACATGTGGAAATCACTTCAAGCACCTTATGTCCATATTATTCCTTGTCATGATCAAGGAAGGACTACATCTGAGCCCATTTACCACAAGTGCACCTGTATGATAAATGTACCCTATCTCCCTTGGTTTGCATCCCAATCTAGGAGAAGTTTCGCTTGATGCTAAAGCATCAACACTCCCTCTTAGCTAGGGAGGTATCTTTCCATAGTAGTACACAACTACTGTCCAGAGGCATGCAGTCTCAACCAATGGTACAAGACCACCATAGTAGAAAAAGGTTTGTCACACATGGCACTCCCATGTGGACTTCTAGAGGCTACACCCTCTAGAAACACTAGGGTCCACTCCCATAGTGTGTGACGTCAAGGGTCAACTCCCTTGACATGTCCTCATGTTCTCTCAACATAGGACGTTGGGCTATAAGCCCAAATGCACTTATCCCTTATAGAATAAGTGTCCCACGTATCCCTTCTCGAAAAAGTTTCGAATAAACTCAACTCAATTCACAGAGTACGTTTTGGAGAATGTTTGTCACACATGGAACTCCCATGTGGATTTCTAGAGGATAGACCCTCTATAAACACTAGGGTCAACTCCCTTGACATGTCCTCATGTGCTCTCCACATGGGATGCTTCCTCATCTGCTCTCCACAAGGGACGTTGGGCTATAAGCCCAAACACACTTATCCCTTCTCGGACAAGTGTCCCACTTGTCCCTTCTCGGATAAGTGTCATCACAGATCAACTCAACTCAGTGTAGAGGGTACAATCTAAAGAATGTAGGAAGTTGTAAACATCAACACTCCCTCTCAGCGAGGGAGGCATTCTCTGCCACACCAAGTCTGTCACAGAAGTACTTGAACTTCGCCCAAGTTTAGTAAGAACATCAACAACCTGCTCATATTTAGGAAGGTAAAACACCAATACTTTCTTCCTATGCACCATGCCTCAGATGTAATGGTACTTGATCTCAATGTGGTTTGATTTGTCACGAAACACTATATTCTTTGAGATCTTCACACAACTTTGGTTACCATAATGAATAATGGTGGAATCCATCACATGTTCAGATAAATCTACAAGGAGCTTGCGAAGCCACACTGCTTCATGGACTGACATACTTAATGCAATGTACTTTGTTGTTGTTGTGCTCAAAGCCACAGAAGTTTGTGTCCTGCTACACTAGGAAACCATGGAAGATCCCAAAGTGAAGCAACACCCGAAGCTGCTCTTTCTATCCACTACGCTCCCTACCCAATCAGAGTCAATATATTCCTTCCATATAATATCAATACTGGAAATATATCTCAGACCATGTCCAACCGTGCCTCACAAGTAGCTCAACACATGCTTCGCAACAATCCAGTGTGTCTATCTTGACTGACTTATAAACTGGCTAAGTGCACTCACTGCATAGCAAATATTTGGTGTGGTGTTAACCAGATACATCAATTATCTGATCAATTGTATGTACAGAGTCGGATCAATTTCATCAGAATCGGAAGAAGACACACTTAGTTTCTTCATATTTGTCACCATTGGTGTAGCCACGGGCTTCAAGTTCAGTATACAAAAATTATTTAATATCTCAACTATGTACTTCCCTTGACTTAGGAAGATCTCATCAGTTATTGCCACACCTCTAGTCCCAAGAAGTAGTGCATCATACCAAGGTCCTTTATCTCAAACTTAGAGGCCAATGTATACTTGGATTCAACAATAAGGCTCTTTGTATCGGTGAAGAATAAATCATCAACGTAGAGGACCAAAATCAGGGACTCACCATTAACAGTCTTGTAGTATAGGCTGGGATCGAAAACACTTTTGTTGAAGCCCAAAAATCATCAGGTGTCCATCAATCCTCACAGCATACCAAGATCGAGGTGGTTGCTAGAGTCCATACAAGGCCTTCTTCAACCTGCACACATGAGACTCCTTCTCATGTATCACAAAACCATATGGTTTCTCGATGTATAATTCTTCCTCAATATCTCCATTGAGAAACTTTGTATTTACATCCATCTGATGTACTCTCCAATCCATGGATGTTGCAGGGGAAATAATCATCCATATAGAAGTGTATCAAGCAACAGGAGCAAATGTCTCCTCATAATATATTCCCTCCATCTGAGAGAATCCTCTAGCAACAAATATCATTTTGTGCCTCTCGATGCTCTTGTCAACTATGTGTTTGATCTTATAGATCCATTTGGAAGTCACTACAGACTTCCCATCAGGTCTCAGAACAATATCCCACACATCATTCTTCATAATGGACCAATACTCCTCCATCATAACATCTCTCCATACTGGATGACTAGTTGTCTCCTCATAAAAGGAAGGCTCGGAATCAATGATGTGGCTCATAGTTGCGTCATAGCACAAATATCTCTGAGGTCTATTTCTCTCTCGGAAGGTACCATGAGGAGATGCATGTCCTTCTGCCTCCTACAGATTCTGACGATCCCATGCAAGTATCTTCCGACCTACTTCAGTATCTATGGAAACATTAACTAGAGCTACAAGATAAATGGGATCAATTGGCTCAATTGTCTCCCTATGAAAGGGAATGTCGTCTTGGACCCTCATGAAACCAATGTCTCACAAGACATATCGAGGTTTCCTTGTGAAACCAATGTCTTGGTTCATTCATCTGATCATTTGAGGTAGGTCAGGATGAAATCTACACCATCTTGCTCGTCTATGTGTTGAAGCCTAGCTGCTTCATCTGCACCATGTCTCAGATGAAATCCTGCAAGAAGCCTCTAAAGCCTTACTACTTCCCTGACTTGTGTAATTAGCTACGATATATTCTACCTCTACAATACTGAGTGTTATATAAGTTTGCTTCCACGAATCTCGATTGATCTCAAGCTAAGGAAACACCCTCTGGTGTGCTTTCTGTCAACTGCACTCTCTGCCTAGTCAAAATTGTATATCTCCGTAGTGTTTCTTCATCTCCTAAGACATATCCAACTATACCACACTGGTACACTTGCTCTGCTACAACTTACTCTTCTCAAATCACAAGCTGGAATACGATGCTTACTACAAAGCACTATTTGGCTCTTTGCTTTGAGAGTAGGTCCTCCAGTCTCTCTGCAGCTACTCCCTCTGGGATTCTGCAACTACTCCCTTTGGGAATCTGTAACTTCTAAGCACTAAGACTGAGCGTAGCTTCTCTACTTTGTCAACAACTTCCCTCCTCTGGGACTTCTCTCTGTGGAACTGGCTCCTCCACTCTCTCCTGGAACACACCGATGTGGCCATTCTCCTTGATAATGAAACAATTTATGACATTTGTCATCGTTCTTTGGACATTGAATGTCCCACATACACAAATCTGAACCGACTTGTCTCACGGGTACTTCAAAAAACCCTAAAATTTATGTTCAATTATGTGTCATGAATGGTCAATGTTAACCTTATTTTATTTATGTTTTTCATACAAGGGAAATTGTGTCAGCAACGCAGAAAAGGCCAAGAGGATTAAGGCACCTGTCAGTGATCCACCAAGAAATTCTGAGAGCATTAGAGTAGATCTCATACACAGATACTCCCTCCTTTCAAATTCCAAGCAACTGCGTCGAGCTATTGAACGAAGCCACAACAAACTGCGTAGGTTCCAACAATATTTCATCACCCAAAATGCCCAGATTTCCCACAATTCGCTTAGTGCTAGAGATGGTTTATTTTCGATGCAGGTGAAAATATAATTCTCGAATCTAGTAATGTTGCATTTAATAGTAGACACGGGCAGTGATTTTGATCTGGACCAAGTGTCAACCTTCTTCACTATATAATCTCAGGCAGTCATCATCCTACAGTAAGGCCTCTTGTGGTAGAAATGTTTGTTTAGACGTGGACAACCGATGTGATGCCCAGAAAAACTGTGTATACTGCTATGGGTATACAGCTACTTTTTATATCTCAGGAACATTGTCTTATGAAACATTTACGCTTTCATCTCAGGCAAGGACTGCATCATTTCAGCGCATTGCTTTCAGATGTGGGCATGACCAAGGGAAATCTTTTGCCCGATCTGACGGTATAATCGATATGGGAGGGGTGCCTCTATCTCTTGTTTCCCAGATTGGATCTTCCATTAACAATGTGTTCTCCTATTTTTTGGGATCCATGTATAATTCTTCAGGAACCAACCTTTTATTCTTGGGTAGCACTAATTTCTTTGAAGCTGGTAAGTTCAGTGTCACCCCTATAATTCCAAACAAGAATTTCCCAACCTTCCACTATCTCATCCTTCAAGGAATCAGTGTGGTGATCAAAGCAATCCCTTATCCGAAGGGCACTTTCGATATTCAACCCGATGGAAGAGGAGGCATTTTCATCGATTCTAGATCGACTATAACCTATTTGGATGATCTGGATTTATTTTTGGTACGAAATGAGAGTGGAGATATAATAAATAAATGCACATAGATATCGTAGATATCCAATAATATAACAAAAATGTATCAAATATGCAACCATAAACACAGATATACAGTAATACATGATTTCTATTAATCAAGAAATGTACAGAGACTGTAAAAATACAGAGTGAAAGACTCGCTAGAATGGTCGCAGCTTCTTTCTGAGAAGAGATGTGATAGCTACTCACATTCACAAGAAGATGATTACAATGAGATTCTGAAGGAATTTTTACAATAAATAGGAATGCCAAAAACCCTAAACATCC
>JASDQU011309960.1:25379-37162 GCA_032191745.1 Picea mariana
TTCACTTTCAGGTGTCTTCTCTGTTATGAAATTTTTCAATACTTCCAGTATCTCCTCTTTTAAACCATCCATCTTTGCCTCCAACTTAGCTTCCATCTCTTGTAGTTCATCTTTTGTTACTATCTTCTTTTGTAAATCATTTATGTCCCTACACATTTCTACACCTTCATCAAGAGTCCAGGTAGGATTGTCTGGAGGCTTATTTGGTGTAGAAGTTCCCTTTTTGGGTGGCATCTTGGCCAAGTATCACTTTTGAACCTTGATTTTGAGGTGGTTCTGCTAGACAATCTTTCTTCTGTTGTATCTCCCAAGTTTCTGCCCTTCTAGGTATGAAACTTTATTTTATGTAGTTCTATGATATTTCTTCTCTGCAATGCCACAAGTCTGATCAAAATTGGATGTGCCAAGTGGAATTTATGGTAACTTCCCCACAACTTGCTGCTTTTTGGCCTTTCCAGGAGATCTCACTTGTATAGCGTGCCCCGCACAAAATAATTGATATAAATTTTGAAACTCGTACTAGAAGTACTACAGACTGTCCACGATCCAATGAAACTAGTCCCACTCAATTTGGATACTCTAGGAAGAAGTTATGATTGTTTTACCTGGAACACCTTCTTGAGACTAGTCAATAGGACTAGTCAGACACCCTATATTAAACATGGTGTATCTACAAATTTAAGATGACCCAGAAGATGAAATTTTTACCACATATACCTTTCTAATTTTTGTGAATAGCCTCTGGAGTTCATGGTCTGAAACGTTACATAAAATATTTATAGCGAAAATTCTGCAATGACTCAGTTTGGGATGATTCCATAACCCTATCTTGTATAGGCTATATCTCTGAAAATATAAGGCCTCAGAAGCTGAAATTTTAACCCAACGTACCTTGATCCATCTACTAAATCTCCTCCAAGCCATTCCTTCTGAAACGTTGTAGAAAAAAAGTTATATCGAAAATGCCAAGGTGTCTCAGATGTAGTAGAGAAACCCCAAGACCTTGAGCTCTGATACCATATGTTAAGAACCAAATATCAATATAGCATAGAAAAACCTCAGAAAAAGTAATCAACGCTTTGAAAAAGAGATAATTTCAGATAATAAGCCTCTTTGAGGGGGCAACCTCCTTTTAGCCCACTTAAATGTTCAAGTACAAGATCATTCCAATGAAAATGTCTCCTTGGCATATATAGGAGACTAGGAGGTATAATTACAACTAATGGAATAAATCCGACATAAAAAAAATAACATTACTAATGTAATATTCCCCAATTAAAGGGTAATGAACCAATATTAGGGCTTAACAGTTAGGATGATCCCACTAAATCAGGAAAGCGAGTAAGATCCAAACCATTCGGAGGCCACCTCACCATGGAAGCTTCTCCTTCTAGAAGCATCGAGAAAATGCTCGTTTTTCCCACGTACGAAGGCCTCCGCACCCTAGATATAGAACAACCTGCAGAAACTCCGCAACCCAGATATAGAGCAAGGTGTAGAAATCAAGCATTTATGCACCTTGCATATAAAGCAGCCTGCGAAAATCCTCCAAAATAGGGTTTTTATAGAGGAAAACACAACTTCTTCTCTCAGGAAAAGTTCTTCTCCCTTCTTTCTATAGGAATTCAGGCCACTGACCCCTCTGAAGGCAACACATAGGTCTACATCATTAAAAGTCACAGGGATGACAAAAATAATGTGTAACAGTATCCCCAACAGAGGATATACTTGTCCATGCTGATGCAGATTTTCCTATTATCCATTGTTTCTCACCAAAGTTGCTTCTCGACATTGTCTGGTAGATGAAGATCTTGAGGTATCATTTTCCAACTACACCAGGGGTGTTATGCTAGGTGTTGAGCGATATGTTAGCTACTTTGAGATCTTTTAAGTCTGGAAGGTAGGTTTGGTAGGGGGACAAGTTTTCCAGTGATTGCAAGGGAGGGAGTTGTTGCTAGGCATATGTCCAGAACTGCACACTTCGTCCATTTCTTACTTCCTAGAAAGCGTGTCTTTGAATGAGTGGGTGATTATGCCACGTTGCATTCCAAATGTTGGAGCCTTGGATCTGATCATTAAGCCTTATGAGTTCTTCTTGTTGTAGGCATGGAGTATATTTTTGTCGCGAGAATCGTGCCCAAAGTTCATGAGGATATTTGAGCCATCACCACCATATTTTTGTTCCCATTACGTTGTTAGGTTTCTCAGGGTCGCAGAGCCCTAAGCCCCCTAGGGCTGTGGGTTTGCAAATCTTATCCCAGCTGAGCAAGGCCCAAGTTTTTCCCTGTTTGTGGTCATTCTAGAGGAAGTTTCTATGAAGATTCCTTATGCTTTTTATGACAGTTTGTGGGGCCGCGAGAGATGAAAACATGTAGGTCAGGATGGCTTGAAGCACCGATTTCAAGAGGACAAGCCTCGCAGGGAGGTTAAGAGTTCTAAAGGTCTAGGAGTTGAGGTGATTGGAGATTGAGAGGATAAGGGAATTCCAGGAGGTGTTGCGAGCTACTAAGTCTATGAGGGGTAAACCAAGATATTTGGAAGGAAGGGAAAACCTAAGGATGTCAAGGAGACGAGAGTTGTATCATTGAATTGCTGTTGGTGTGTTTAAGAAGAAGAGCTGCGACTCTTCTCCATATTAATGGTGGTCCTAGGGAATTCACTGAATTCTAAGAGTATAGTGCGAAGTTTGGTCGCTTCCATAGCAGTGGGGGTGATCAGGAGCAAGGTATCGTCAACAAATTGGATTTGGGAGACTACCGGTTGTAGCCCATGAATAGAGAGGCCTTGCAGGATTCCATTGGCAATTAAGGTAGAAATATACCGCCCCAACCCTTCCACCATGATCACAAAGAGGAAAGGTGAGAGTGGATCTCCTTGGTGTATACCTCATGAAGGGGATAATAGATTAGAGGGGACCCAGTTAACTAGGATGGAGAAAAAGGCAGAAGAGGTGAGTTTCATGATCTAGTCTATCCAATCTGAGCTGAACCCAAAGACTGAGAGGACTGAATGCATGTAATGCCAGCTTAGTTTTTCGAAGTCTTTAGAAAGATCAAGTTTTATGAGCATACCTGGAGTGTGGGTAGTCTTGAGCTAGTGGATGATTTCATGCACGAGGATTACGCTATCCATGATGTGTTGCCCCTCCAAATAACCCAACTGTTCCTTGGAGATGATGCAAGGGATTATAGGTTTGAACCTGAGATCTATGACTTTTGTTATGATCTTCTAGATGACATTACAGAGCACAATTAGTCGAAACTACTTTGGATTGGTAACACACTCTTCTTTGGGGATCAGAGTAAGTATAGTGGCATTAAGAGTTCAGAGTACCTGCTTTGAGGTTCTGGATTCCTCCACCAGTGAACAAACTTATTCGTGAACCATCGACCAACAGTAATGGAAGAAATTTGTGGTGAAGCCATCTGACCCAAGGGCATTTCCCGGTGGCATATCCTTAATGGCCCGGTCCACTTCATCTTGTGTGATTTATCTCACGAGGGAAACATTCTGCTATGCAGTGATGAGGGTGGGGATATGCTGAGTGATTCTTCTGATGGTTGGCATCCTATCCACAAGGGGTTATGAGAGAAGTTCTTTGTAGTATCTTACCAATTCCTCTTCTATGTTTGCATGGTCCATAAGAGTGTTACCCTGTGAGTCCTCAAGCTTTGTTATGTGATTGATGTGCCTTCTGTGGATCATGGAGCAGTGGAAGAACTTTGTGTTTTTTTCTCCCTCCTTAAGCCATTGAACTCAAGGTTTTTTCCTCTAAAGGATCTCCTCCTGTTTGTCTTTTTCCTCAAGTTGCTTCTTCAGGGTGGTTTCCTCCTGTAGCAAGGCTTCTGAGTAGCCCAAGACCATGGAATCTTGTTGTACCTCCTCTAGACATTGTTCTAGAGATTTTTGCAAGAAAGATGTCCCCAAAATCATTTTTGTTCTAGTCCCGTAGTTGTTGTTTCAAATTCTTCAGGTGTTGTTCAAATTTGTACATCCATGTTCCATGTTCAATTTATGCATTGGTCCACCAAGTTCGGGAAAGTTCTGAGAAGTCTGGGTGGGTTAGCCAGAATTTCTCAAAGCGTAAGGGTTTGAACTTTAGAGTTGCCACTGTTTCCACCCAGAGCTGCACTGGCCAGTGGTCTGAGCTGACCTTAGGTAGTATGTCTGCTTCAATAACTGGGCCTTCAAGCATTATTTTCTTCGAAATTAGAAAGTGATCTAGGGGACTTGAAAGGTGTTGAGTCCCTGTGTGCTTGTTGGTCCAAGTGTAGGGGCCATTCCTGGTCTCTACATCTATTATTAAGGCTGTCTATGAGGTGTCGAAACTTGTTGTTGTCCTATTCTAGGCGTTTTATGCCCCCACTTTTTCCCTCTAGGGTGAGGATGATGTTTAATTCCCCTCTTAGTATCCATCGATCTTGTCCTCGAAGAGTGCTGATGTAGGCCAAAATTTCGATGAAGTGATGTTTTTCCTGATTGAGCTGAGGACCACAAGCATTTGTTATGACACCTGCTTTACTTGACCCTATGACGCTATACTTAGGCGCAAGCGTTCCCACCATTGAGAAAGTAGGTTCCAGGATAATGGTGGTTGGATTCCAGAGAATGGCTAATCCCCCAGCTGCTCCTTTGGAGTCGGTATAGGTGAAGTTGCAGTGCCTCCAACATCTTCTGAAGGTTTCCTCTGCAATACTACCTGCACTTTTTGTTTCTTGAAGTAGTAAGATATCCGGGTTTTTTGATTTAACGAAGTTTCGAAGAATCCTTTGTTTGGATCTTCCATTAAGACCTCTAATATTCTAAGTGATGATCTTCATCATAATTAACTGCAAGGGGGGTGAAAAATCCTTTCGAGAGGCATTGTATTTGCCTTGAGTTGATCATGAAATTGCCTACCTCTTTGATTAGTTGATGTGCAGTCTTCCGACCCCTTCTCTTGCTTTCTTTCTGGTTTCGCTTGCGATCTGGGTCAAGCTCCAAGTGTACACCAAGTCGTGAGGTGGATCCTATAGTGGAGTCGATGAAGACTTTGTGGAATTTTCTGAGTTGTTCTATTGAAATGGATTGTAGTTCTTTACGGTTGAAGGCATCCTCGAGCTTATCTAGGTCAATTTTTGCGAGTTCCTTTTCATCTATCTGCATTATGATGTCGCCATCATCCTAGTCTGGGATTGTTGCTGTTTAACATAAGTTTGGGGATTCTGGCCTGGGGTCTACTCTAAAACTAGCTCAAGGGTTTTCTTGTACTTACCTGATCCTTTACCCAGTGCCTTCGTTTTGTGAGATTTTTCCACCTCCTCTGCATTTGGTAAATTACCGAGGGCGTCAAAGGAATTTTTGGTTGGGATTTGCTTGCTATCTATCTGCATTGCTTTTTTGTTGCATGCTTTTTGCACCCTTGCACTTGGGTGAACCCATCTTGTCGTGTTTCCTCTGTTGTTGGTCATGTTGGTGCATTAAGGGGGAAGTCTCTGAAGATATGCCCATGTTCATGTCATTTCTGATATTTGAAGGGGATGTGCTCATAGTCTATGGTATGTGTCCATTCTTCCTCCTAATATTCTATGGTAACCGATCCTGGGAGGGATTTTGAGATGTTCATGTAAACATAGATTCAAGCATAGGATGTGTATTTTCTTTGCTTCATGGCCTCTAAAGATTTGACATATCTG
This sequence comes from Picea mariana, assembly GCA_032191745.1. Classification (NCBI taxonomy): domain Eukaryota; kingdom Viridiplantae; phylum Streptophyta; class Pinopsida; order Pinales; family Pinaceae; genus Picea; species Picea mariana. The sequence goes on from JASDQU011309960.1 coordinate 31,055, forward strand.
CCTAGCGTGTTGCTGATGCCCATTAAGATTTCCTCTAGCCAAAACTTCCCGGGGAGGGAACATAGGCGGATCCAGACTAGGGCGTAGGAAAATTCTTCCTTCTTTGGGCTGAAGCAATATGTACATAACCGCAGATATAGCCCCATCGAGTTGTAGAAGTATGGACCATTTTCGAAAACCTTGTCCTTGTCCTCCAAGCTGTAGAATATGATTGTGAAGAAGCCTTTGGAGCTTAGTTGAAATTCATAGTCCCCTTTTGGGTTCCACCAGTGTTTGATCGACTTTATGAGATCCTTCTCGAATGGCCAGATCCCTAAAAATTTTCCAATCAGAGCATGGTCTTTCATAAACTGTGTGTTCACCTACCCTTGTGTATTTTATTACATATTTTGGTGTTATTGGCGCTTGTGGTATTCATTTTCCTGGTACCTAGTTCCGATATGCCTTTGGATACGACGGATCAACTTCCATATCCATGATTTTTTCATTGCTCTATTCTTCTGCAACAAGTTCTCTTTGAGGTGCGATGTTGGTTCAAAAGAAGGTCGCCTGGCGTTGACGCTATCCATCTCATTTGTCCCTGCGTTCCTGTATGAGGGGTTTTTCACCCCTCCATCTGAGGTCATACTGCATGGACAACACCGACCAGGATCGTAGGTACAATACTGTGGTGTTTGGTGCAGAGAGGGGATTGACGTCGCCGTAGGCAGCACATACCGTGTGCATAAACCCTAAGCTGTGTAAACCCTAGCCTTCAGCTCCGACCTAACAAGATACATTCTTTATTATTTCATTGATTAATAACGATAACTATTTCCAAAATGCTTTTAAAGTTATTTGAACTTTATTTGCACATAAAATAGTATATTCATCTCAAATTATCGTTTAGGATGAATTCACATGACTTACAATACTTCAATATACATTTTACGTTTTATGTCGCCTTATTCTTAATAAATAGTTTCAAAACTATATTCAAACTCAGATTATGGTATGGTCCTCGAAATTCATTTTAGATATGTACATAAAAATTTATTGCTACTTTTGCTCAAAAGTAGGGAGAAAACCTTAGAATATGATCAAATGGCGAATTTTTCAAATTTGAGCATGTTCCATATTGCTCAAAGTCCATCATGAAGTTATTCCTTTCCATCTCCAGTAAGTTTAACTTATTTTATTTATGTTTTGATTATCTAATTGATTTTTTTTTATCCATGTCAATCTGAATAAAAATGTATCCAAATTTGCAGGATCCTGATTTAGAATCGAGTTAAGATGCAAAAAACATTCTAGTACCAATTAAAAAACATCAGAAGGTCTTATCAGAAGCAACATACCGCAAGCAGTTGGTAGCTTAAAATGGACAGTCGCTTTACCTTGCCAATTGTGACTTTCCATCTTCTAGCCACAATCATGGGTCATTGATGGTAATAATTGTTTGGTATAATGTAATTTGAACAAACAAATTATTGCATTGTGCTTACTAATATCATCGATGTACTAATGTTCAATATTTTAAAATTAGGATTCTGATGATGAGAGACCTACCTACCATCTTCTGTTGCACCCCACAACAATGTCAACCCGAGATAAGGTTGCAATGAGAGCACAAATCGAAGAGGAAGCGTACCAAGAATGGTTGAATCAACCATTTATTCAATTCCCACTACGTTCAGATTCACCAAGTAGGAATGACTACAACAATAGTAGTTCTTCAGAAGTTGGCAATAGACAATCAAAAAGAGGTTTTTATGGATGATTACTTACGGGATATGACTGCCATGGAGACAATGTTGTTAGACACATTCTATAACGATGAGCTAGGGGATAATGCTCATATCAGTGATACCATTTTTGAAAGCCTGAAACTTGCTTCCACCACCGCTCTCTTTGAACCTAGTGCCTGGTCCAAGCCTGAAATTTCTACACAGTAACTATTCACATTGAACTTCATAATGTATATTTTCATGATCTCATGTGTACTATATGTTGGTTTGATTTCATGAATACATCCACAAATTCAGAAATTGATGCCATAAATAAATTTATTGTTTACAATTTGGAGGCAACACAGTCGTGGGTCGCATTGTACGAACAAAAGAGGAGGAAATGGGAAAGTGACAGGAAATAATTTAGACGGTTGAATGGTAGAAGCATGCCTTATCCTGATCATTTAAAATAAAATATGCCAATGATATGTCTTAATAGTTGGGTTGATGACCAAGTCAGAGAGAAATATGGTGCATCTGGTCGTTACCCACGTGAAGAAGAAGATGCACTAAACATAGGGATTGGTCGCAACAACTTGGTAATAATCTCTTTGTGTACATATTTAACTTCATAATGCACATTTGAATTATAAGTACATCTATACTATTTTATATTTTAATGGTCGAGTTATTAGACACATACTGACACTGTGATTTGTTCACTTTTTTATAGGTGCATTTGTTCCCATCTATGTGAGCATATGAACATAATTTCCGCACAGAGGATGTCGATGATGGACACATGACACAAGACTGTGGAGTGGAAGTCGAGTTCGACCAATCTAGTTGTGCTAGCCACCGCAATCAAAACATAATACAAGGAAAGCTAGGTTACATTGGAAAGATACAAGAGATTATTTGAGTGGACTTCTCTTCTTTCCAATGTGTTATCTTTAGGTGCAAGTGGTGGGACACCTTTGATCGGAATAATGTAAAGGAAAATCGTGATAGTGAGATGATATGTATCAACTCTAAAAAGGTGTGGGATGAAGCTAAGGAGTCTTATGTTTTCCCAAAACACCGCAACCAAGTGCTTTTTTACCTAGATGTGTTGGATAGGGATTGGTGGTTTGTATTGAAACACGACCTTAGATCAAAACATATTTTTTAGAACAACAATGTTATCATGGAAAGCGAGGAAGATAATTAGGGCGATGACAACATAGAGTGATATATTATACATGTTTTATTCTTTAATTACTTACTTTTGTGTTTTCAAATCTATAGTGGATTTAATAATTTGATTATTAAATTTATAATGTTTTTATTATTTATTATTTAATATTTAATATTTAATATTTCATATTTCATATTATTATTTTTTTGATTGGATGATATAATTAAATGTTATGTGTAAATGATATAAAGAATTTCCCATTATAAATCTAGATGATATTTGAACTTTTAGTATTTTAATTTTAATTTTTACTTAAAAAAATTATTATTGTACTGTAAATATCAAATATTTTATATCATAATTTTAAAATGTATTTTTGTTACCAACAATTTCATATCATTACCATATCGTATTATATCATATTAGTTTTTAATTTTGAATTCATACATACTAATTAGAGGAATATCCAGACCTAAAATGAGTCTCCTAAGTGAGTTTTTCAAAAAACATCATTGTCCTTAAATAACTAATGCATGCATCTCTCTCTAAACCCATATAATAATATATACTTAAGATATTACATAAAAATCAAATACATAATATATTATGTAATATAATATAATATATTATGTTTTTTTTTTAACAAAAACTAGGAAATGAATTATCAAAAATGGTGCAGTTGAAACTGTTGAGAGGTTACATAGTCTTTCAAAATTTGGGCCAATCTGATGCCTCAATTGAACCACTCCTACAAGCTACGAGTGACTGTTTCAAATACTCAGATGACAACTTCACATAGAACAACTTAACTAAATACACTCGGAAAAAGACTTTGAGGATAAGAGTGAAGAGACATTACATCTAAATTATCATGTTGGGGAAGAGCTCACCTTTTTAACTGACTTGTGGGCCTGACTTCGTGTGACCGTTGGATTTAAGGGTACATGTGTTTTATTCTTCTTTCCGACTTTCATACAATCTTCATTTGCTGATGTTGTGGCATTTGAGATGCCTATGATTCCTAGATTGTCTTGATGTGAAACTTCCTGCTTTTCCTGAACCAGAATCTCAACTATCTTAACTTGAATGTCCCATCGTGTCATTAATGCTTCAGCTTCGATAGCCTCATCTACCCAACTTGCCAGAGGAATGGATTTGGGGTGAGCCTGCCTATCTTTATCCGAGTCTGGAAAATCCAAATCCTCCTTTTTCACGAGTTTCCGAGGTGTTTCTTGCTGCATTTCAGAAAGCTCGATAATCTTTGAAGTGACATTGAGATCCTCCATTTCAGATTTTGAGCCATCCAAAGCAAGGTTTAGAACTGGTGAGTCCCCAATGGAGGGAGTGAAGCTAGCTTTCAAGGGAGCCTCTTTGGATCCCTCCATGGGAGGGGAAACATTTGAAGAAACATCCTTCGAAATAAGTTGATGATCAATGTGGGAACCAACCCTCCAGGTTGATTTTCGTTGTTTTCGAGCTTTATTAGGACCCCTGGGACATCGGGCTACCAAGTGACCTGCGAAAAAACATACTCGGCATCGTAAAACAATTTTTTCATAATCCAGCTTTTGAGTCCACGAGTAGTTATCCCCCGTCAAGATGATTTCAGTCGAAAACCCTTTGTTGAAATCCATTTCTACACAGATCCGAGCATACGTGCAGATGCTCTATTTTTCTATTTCAGGGCATCTGAAATGGAACCTTCCTAAATCATTACCGATGGAATGAAGAGAGGATAAGCCCTAAATATGCAAGGGTAAGTTTGGGAGCCTAACCCAAACAGGGGATGAAGATAATGAATCTTTCGAAGGATCAAAATAGGGACACCATGGATTCATACATAAACCAGAGCTACCCCAGAACCAGGGGCCATAACTAAAGATCAAATCTCTATCTTCTTGAAGATCAAACTCAGCAATGAAAAAACCTTGGGCACATGGGTGAATGAAAACATCACCTTTAAAAACTAGCAACCAAGATCCTGAAATCCAATCGTGAAGATTAACAAGACGAGGCTAGAGGCCATTAAAATGACATATGAGTGTTGTGGAGTTGGGGCGAGCTAATTTGGTAATAACGTCCTTCCTCAAAGAGATGGAGGGGATCGACGCCTCTTGCACCAAACAAGACAAAGGATTTAAATTCCTCTTGACGACATCACAGAATGAGCTGCCATGGAAGGCAACAAAACCAGAGGGAGAGCCCTTGAAAAGGCTCCCCAGAGGCCCACTAGAGGGTTCAGATAGGGCAGATCTGGGGCCTGGAGCACCGATGGGAGAAGAAGTCGCCAATGCTGGAGAAGAACCTGAAAACAAACCCCACACACGCAGGGCGACCACAAGCAAGAGTGCGAGCGACCAGGGCTAAACCCTAACTGCTGAAACCACTACGCTGAATGGACATTGCTCGTTCTTGCATGACGCCTTCCACGGTCAATATAATATATTATGTTATGTATTAAATATAATATATTATATTATATATTAATTATAACATAATAAAATATAATATATTAAGTTATATATTACAAGTAATATGATGATGATGATTAACGTCCACTAGGATTGAATTGGTCTATCGGACCTTAAGAGGGTAAGTGATTACTTGCGATTCTTTAAAATTTTGTTTCTGTGCTCGAAAAACATTTAGAGAAGATTTCCAAGATCACCATATTTTTGTTGAGTTAAGAGGTTAGGAAGGTTGGTAGTGTGACAAATATTTTGAAAATGAGATCTAATCTAGGTATAGGCTGGACAATATAAGAGAAAGTGTTTTTCCTCTTCAACCTTCTTAGTGTCACAAAGGCGACACACTCTTTCATCCCGTGGCATTTTAGGAATTGACTAATGCCCAGTTTCACTATGGAGCTCGTGAGAATTTGTTCTTATCTTAGCAATGCTTATTTTTTTCTTTACACTCGTCAAAAGAGATAGATAATTTTGATCTTCTAGATTATGGTTGATTACATCATTATAATACTTTAAATTTCTTTTTTCCTCTAACTCTTTATCACACTACATTTTCTCCTTAAATTTTAATTTGATGATATTTTTAATAGTATCTTTATTCTGAAAAATGGTGTCTTCCATGATTCCCCAATAGTTTAACCAAGACTAGGCATCTTTATGCCATCCTCGCTTGAGTCGATGGTGGTTACGACTCGATTTTGTAGCAATTTTAGGAAGCCTATTGTCTTCAATTTTGTTTAACTTGTTCTTATAC
>JASDQU011309961.1:13597-25340 GCA_032191745.1 Picea mariana
ATATCTACTTTTATAAAATTTAAGTTTAAAATATCCCTTTGACAATACAATTATCATTTTACAAAACTCTAAGACACTAAACTAACATGTTTCCCTTTGCCTTAATATTCATCCCAATCACTTATTGGAAACAAGAATTGTTGTAAGGTTTAGGTAGCAAGTCCTTCCCTTCAACGTTGCAGGTCTAACAAAAGCAATATTCAAGCAGCAGATTACATTGACTGTGACATTAGGAAGACATATCGAGCACAAAGAAACAATAATCATTCTTGGAGTAGTTATATTTTAATAGCTTGCATGTGGTTGATCTCTTCATCGCTCTCGATTTGACTCAATGTGTTTTCCATTTGAATTGAAGGTGATTTCAATATGGCATATATCACACTTGTTGATGATTACAACTGCGTGAGACATCCTCTAGGTCATAGACTGAGTGAGTCGACCTGAGAAAGATCCCGTGAGTTGGGTGTGCCCATGATATGGGTGTGTAGTTCCTATCTGAGACAGAACTGGAACGTTGTGCTGGCCTCCTTTGTGCAAGAGAGTTGAGATGACACTCCAGATGATTCTCATGTGTAACACAGTGAGAAAGAATATCTACTGAGTTGGACGTGCATGTGGTTGATCACATGTGAACGTGTGGAAAAACCCATGAGTTGGTTATATAATTCTGAGATAGAGATGAAATGATGTATTAGCCTCCTTTGTGTAGAGGGTTGAGATGATGTGATACTCCAGATGATTCTCTTGTGTAACGCAGTGAGAAAGAAGATCTGTAGATTTGGATGTGCATGTAGCTGAGCACAGGTGAAGTGATCCTAGTGGCTGAGCACTAGTGAGTGTGGTTCTCCTGTGAGACGTGATGAGATAGAGATGTGGACATCCCTATGGCTGAGCACAAATGAATGTGCCCCTAGTGGCTGAGCACTAGTGGGCGTATGAGATCCATTTCTATATTTTTCAAGAGTCAGACTTACCTGTAACCCTATTTGTGATGTAAAGGGTATAGGTCGGCCCCACCATAAAGTGAAAGATAATTAATGTAAACGATAATTAATGTAAAATATAATTAATATGATAATTATTAATTATATTGTGAGTTATTGAGGTCATCCCTGTTGTGCCAAAAGACACCACTGTTGATAGGTTCATTCTAATATAAGTAAAGGTAAATTCCCCATTGAGGAATCATATCACAAGTGTGAGTTTGGAAATTTCAGCAAACACTTGTTCTTGGGAAAAGTGCGCACCTCTCTTGGGCACTAGTCTTCTAGGGTTTTTGAAGCACCCTTTTGTGTGCTATTTCTTTTATGGTGGTGGAGGTATTTCTCTTGAAGAATATAGCAAAGGATTGGCTAGGTTTTCTTCCCTTGTTGAGAAGGGTTTCCCAGGATACTTCTTGTGTACTTGTGCATGGTGTTTATTCTTGTGATATTGTTTGTTGCAACACATTGTCTATGGTTTAAGTAAAATGATAAAAATGGAATGAAATTCATGCTTAAGCCTATCTTATTGAAAAAACAACATGGTATCAGAGCATAGGTCTTGAAGAACCCCTGCACAAGCATTTGAAGCCAAGTCGTCCTTCTATTCTACAATTTCGTACGACCCTCCTTTTCTGGAGTGTTTCAGCCCCTAAAAATTGGACTTTGAGGAAAATTTTGGCATAGGAGAGTATGGCCTTATCCAACGCACCTCCAGAGATTCACGGAGTGAAATTTCGAGCATTTTGAAATTTTGGCCCTAAGGTTTCTAGGGTTTCACAATTTTCTGCAGAATTTTGGCTTTAGGGTTTCTGTAGCTCATTGAAGGAGCCTTTTCAGCTCACCAGTATTCATGTGACATTATTAAGGCTTATTGTTGGTAGTCACAAGCCCAAAAAAACCTAAGGTTGCTAATCTAACCTATCCATTAGGTTTTCTAAGTCCAGTTGGCAAGAGTTTGTGAAGAAATCTAAAAATATGAAGCACATAACCTTAGTGGAAGGTAGGCTTAATGGATCAAGCAACTTCAGCTCCTGGAAGTCAAGGATTCAGGTCACCCTTGAAGAAGATGATCTTTTTAGTGCGATACAAAATACTTTACCAGAAACAACTACTAATGAAGAGAAGGAAATAAGAAGGGAAGAAGATGTCAAGGCAAGGAAAATAATCATCTACTCAGTAAGAGATCATCTCCTACCTCGTATTTCCAACCTAAAGACAGCTTATGAAATGTATGAAGCACTGAAAGATATTTTTGAAAGTGACAACACCCTCAGAGCCCTTACCTTAAAGGGCCAACTTCAAAGTACCTAAATGACAAAAGGTGATACAGTTGCTACTTTCTTTATGAAGATATCAGAGATCAAAGATCAGCTAGGTGCCATTAGAGAAATCATGTCTGACAGATAACTTGTCTTATCTACTCTCAACAATCTTCCAAAACACTAGGAACCTTTTCTTCAAAGCATCAGTGGAAGAGAAAAATTACCAACTTTTGATCATCTATGGACAAAATGTACTCAAGAAGAACTTAGACTTAGAAATAGAGGAGTGGAAGACTCCCCCAATGACAACCATGCTCTTGCACTTTATACAAATAAAGGAGGAAGATTCAAAAGAAACTTCAGAAAAACATTCAGAGATGAGAAGACACTATCATCTTTAGGTCATAATTAGAGAAGAGATGTTTCAGAGATTTAATGCTTTAGATGTGACAAATATGGACACTATGCAAGAAATTGTCCAACCAGGAAGAAATGAAGAAAATATGCTTCCACCACTAACATTGATCCAAACCCACCTCAAAAGGATGAAGATAAGAAAGATGAGAAGTACTTACTCTAAAACCAAATACAAAATTAAGCATGACTACATACCCAGGTAAATTGTTTGATCATTAACTATATAGTTGATTGCATTCTTAATAAGTGAAGGGTATTATCTCTAGTGTGGGATCCCTCATGACTTGGACCATTATCCCTGGTACGGGAGTCCAAACCTTTTTAGAGAGAGTTACTTGACTTAGAGGGAGTCAAACAAAATGAGAAGAAGGAAGAGACAATACCTTCTCCCCTTTCAACAATTCTGAGGGAGACAAACATTATTCCGGCTGATTCAGTTGCTCCAGTTGATATGCCCAGAGATATTGCAGTACGACATAAAAGGCCCGCCTAGGCCCGACAAACTCTAAAGGAGGAAGAGAAACATACAAGCCCCTCAAAGCACATCCTGAGAAATAAAAAGTGATTTTCGAGCTACCCTTCAACAATGAGCCAATTCATTGATTATGAGCCTCCTTGTCATGGAGAAGTGATAGGTGATGAGGTATGGCAAGATGCCATGACAGAAGAATACCAATATATCTTAAAAGAATGATGTATGCGATATTGTTTTGAGACCAGAAATGAAGTCTACGGTGACTTCCAAGTGGATCGATAAGATCAAACATGTAGCTGATGGAAGTGTCGAGAAATACAAAATGAAATTTGTAGCCAGAGGATTCCCACAAACATAGGGAATTTTCTATGATGAGACACCCAATCCAGTAAACCCATTACACTTCCATCCATACTACCATCCATGAGTTGGAAACTACATCATATGGATGGATTCTTGATGAGTTTGGGTTTCAGCAAGGGTGTTGCTGATCCAAACATATATTATTACATTGTTGGTGACGAGAGCCTGATTTTGATGACTTATTCAGGAAGTCGTGTTGTTAGATACAAGCAAGCCTTGACTTCTAATTTTGAGATAAAGAATATGGGTATGATGCACTACTTCTTGGGACAAGAAGTATGACAAAGGACCAATGAGACTTTTCCTAAGTCAAGGAAAATATACAGTGGGGATATTAAAGCAGTTAAGTATGACAAAATGCAAATCCATGTCTACACCGATGGTGATGGATTTGACGAAAAATAAATGATGATGATTTAGACAAGATTGATCCACATATGTACTGATAGTTGATTGGATAATTGATGTATCTGGTTAACACCAGACCTGATATATGCTATGCAACAAATTTTTTTAGTCAATCCATGAGTCAGCTGAGACAGACTCATTGGATAGCAATAAAATCATGTATTGAGATATATATGAGGCACAGTTGGATATGGCCTGAGATATGCCTCCAGTGTGAACTTGATTTTTCAAGGATATGTCGATACAGATTGAGCAAAGAGAAAGAATATAACACAGTGAGAAAGAATATATGTTGAGTTGGACGTGCATGTGGTTGAGCACATGTGAACATGTGGGGAAACCCATGAGTTGGGTATATCGTTCTGAGACAGAGATGAAACGATGTATTATCCTCCTCTGTGTAGAGAGTTGAGATGATGTGATACTCCAGATGATTCTCTTGTGTAACACATTGATAAAGAAGATCTGTTGAGTTGGACGTGCCTGTGGCTGAGCACAAGTAAACGTGATCCTAGTGGCTGAGCACTAGTGAGTGTGAGCACTAGTGAGTGTAGTTATCCCGTGAGACACAATGAGATAGAGATGTGGACATCCATGTGGCTGAGAACAGATGGATGTGCCCCTAATGGTGGATCACTAGTGGGTGTATGAGATCCCTTGCTATATTGTTCAAGAGTCAGACTTATGTGTAACCCTATTTGTGATATAAAGGGTACAGGTCAGCCCCACCATAAAGTGAAAGATAATTAATATGGTAATTATTAATTATATTGTGAGTTATTGAGGTTGTTGTGCCAAAATACACCACTGTTGATAGGTTCAGTCTATTATAAGTAAAGGTAAATTCCCCATTGAGGAATCATATCACAAGTGTGAGTCTGTAAATTTCAGCAAACACTTGTTCTTGGGAAAAGTGCACACCTCTCTTGGGCGCTAGTCTGCTAGGGTTTGTGAAACACCTTTTTTTGTGCTAGTTCTTTTATGGTGGTGGAGGTCTTTCTCTTGAAGAATCTAGAAAAGGATTGGCTGGGTTTTCTTCCCTTGTTGAGAAGGGTTTCCCAAGATAATTCTTGTGTACTTGTGCATGGTGTTTCTTCTTGTGATCTTGGTTGTTGCAACAAATTGTCTATGGTTTAAGTAAAATGCTAAAAGTATAATGAACTTCATGCTTAAGCCTAGCTTATTGAAAAATCAACTACACTTTGATCAATTGGTGGGTCCCTTCAAGAAAGTGTATTAGTTTTCCCCTAGTAGATAATAATAATTAATTCTACTCTTTTGAGATAAGGTGAACTAGTGCTTATCTAAGAGCTAGTTGTCAATATGTATGCAATGATCATACCATCCCTACAATAGTCATATCAACTCAATTCAAATGAACAAGTGAGATGGTTCTTGATCTCTATCTGTCACTAGCTACGCTATGGACTTGGAGGTTATATATCATAGTAGTTGTTACATGGATAACACACGGAGTCCCATAGTTTTCTACTTCCTAGTTAGTTTTCCAAATCCCAAGGGAGAAAACAATGTTGGCCATGGAAATAAATGATAGGGCATGGCATTTCACCTTACACACATGTTACATACAACCTCTTTTTTCCCCTCAAATTTGATACAATATACCTTAGTTAATTAAGTGCCCTATATTTATGCCCCCAACACCTGCGCTATGTGTCTGAAAGGTCAACTCGATAAGGGAAAATAATCCCTGTCACTACTACCATCTATGCAGGATCACTCTGTGCCATGCTAGCCTATATATTAGCCAACACACTATCTTAATCCTTGCTTGAGAGGCTTTGAATTTGCTTCTTGTGTTTTCTCTAATCACGCCAAATACGAACACTCCATGTTTGGAGCAGGATGAGGCAAGGGCTCCAAAGCTTGATCTTCTTTTAGAATATATCCTTTCAAAAAAAAATTAGACCCTTTTAAATCACCCATAATAACTTAATTTTTAGCTAACATCTTCTTCTTCTGGAAAAATATCCCATTAAAGTTTTTACAATACTCCCACAAGTGACCAAGTTGATGACGTTTGCCTTCAATGGATCAATTGGGGAAAATGAATATCCAATATATAGTGTTATTATATAGCATATTGCTTTTCCCTTCTATGTGGAAGCTACAATGCATAAGCCCCAATATCTATGTACCATCAACATAATAGTAAGAAACATCTCAACCAATTTTACATGATGGTACCGATGAGCTCGTTTATCTAGTCAAAGAAAATTAGATAGAGGTCTAAGAATCATGATACAGGTGAAAGCTAATAACAATGTACCTAGTGTTTTCTGTAAGTTTGAGAGTTGAATCTTGATGTGTCACAAAACCCTTCATAAAAATCTTCATGGAATATTGGATCAAGCTCATGTAATCCATACACCTCTTATTGAGATTGGCACAAACAACCAAAAAAAATTAGGCACTTGGAAACCATACAATTGCAATTCTTCTCATAAAATTCTCTCGACTCTTGATCCTCCCTTTTGACCCAAAATTTTGGCCTAACTGATATTAAAACCCTGCAAAGAGTTGAAAGTCTCAAATGTAAATATTCTCTCCTCACTTTTTCTAATATTATATGTGAAAAGTATTAGAATATAGGTGGGGGTCCCATTAGAAGGTGTTTCAATTCTTTTTGGAAGCATATACACATGCCGTATCTCTTGAAATAAGAATGACATGAGCCATAATTTGACACACACATTTACCTTGTAGAGTTTTTAAATAATGTCATAACTTTGATTTAGATAGAAATATAAAATTTATGTTATAAGGCACCGAACATGCAAAGGGATCTAGACCTAAGACGATGATAATTTATGTCTTATTCTTCAAAAGACATAAGATAATGAAAAATTGGTTATATAAGTTATTGTTGCATGACATAAAAGGCTTTGTATGAGTTACTATGTAACGTGTGCACTCAAATATAATGTCGACAACTTGTTTTTAAACAAAGCTTAATATATAGTATTGTGTCGTTTGGCATCGAGGGTTTAAGTGAAGTTTTATATGTTATAATATTTTTGTAAGGCCTGCAATCATATGTTATAACCTTGCAAGGAAGGTTGATAACGCGTCGTGATATGGTTTGAGTGCATGTTATATAGTTGAATGTTATATATGTATCATGTAGTGGATGATTGTTAGGATTAATGGTGGCATGTTGGAGTTCACAAAATGCATTTAGTATTGACAGATTTGATGTAGGAAACTTTGGGATATGTTAGGGTTGATGTGTATGGTTTTCCATTCGCGAGCTTGGAAGCTGATAATGGAGCTGGAAATCTCCTAATTCTTAGGAAATAAATTGGAACTCAATTATAGTGAATACCTGCAAATTGGAAATTGATTCAAAAGAAAATTTAAATATTCGACCGAGTGGAGGTTGATAATGCACAATCAAAAGGATTTCATATTTTTCTTTTCAGTGTCCAAGTTAAGGTATGTCGGTTCTATTCTCTAACTGTGAACATAGATGATAATATGTAGCCACATTTTCATTTCCAAGTTAAAAATGGCTCATAGCTTTTCTTTCATTTTCCTCCATCCCTATTGTGTGTTATTATGCTCCGTCTCTTAATGTTTTGAATGAATTTAAAGAAAATAAAAAGGGTTTCTTCACCCATTGCATTCTTTGCCGATAGTGTGCTCTATTCTCCCCATATTCTAGTAATACTCCATTGCATGTAAAAATACTTCATTTCTTATACCCATTATGAAAGGACATGTGCTCTATCATGTCTGTACTCACTCAGTCTATCATGCAAAACTAGTATAGATTTGGTTTTATAAAATAAATTGGATATATATAGTTTTTTTCCCTATCACCTTCATACTCAAATGTTTATTAATAGCTCAAGATAGGTTTACCATTGCTAGATATAATGCTCTTGTGCATCATTTGTTTTTGTTTCTCTTATCCATCACACCCTTTAATATATAGTTTGTCAAAATTGTTGGAAAATAGAATTTGTTTTTCATATATATCTACTATATATCAGGTATTTATTTTCAAGATTTGATGGGTTTCAAATGACATGATTTATGATATTCCATAGCTCTGTTATAAAGCAAGATTTATAATTGAATACTAGTACTTGGTTATGCTTTTGGATACATCATTTTCCTTCCTATGCATGTAGCCATTCCTTTCATTACCACACGCATACAAGAAAGTTTGTTTTATACCAATGAAAAAGAAACATGTATTCCATTCAAAACTTTGAAATATCATAACATAAGAAGAGAAATACCTAGTATAAATTGAGCACATTCTCTGCAAGTTTACATGCAACATATCATTTCATCTTTGAGAGCCTCAATATTTCTTAAACCCAATCCATTATTAAACTATATAAATGAATATTTATTGAAGTATTGTACATTGATGTTTAAAGGCAGTTAATAGTAAGTTGAAAGTTTGAGATATTTTATGGAATGGAAAATGACAGTATTTATGCATCTTACTAGATGAGATTCTTTAGCAGAGGTTCTCATGGATCCCGAAGAGGACAAGGAGGGGGGCCTAATGTTATCTGGCAAGAAGGGAGGAACACGAGGATTAGATTTTCCATTCATTTCGATGCCAACTCTAATGAGTTTAACCAATTGGCATACATATTTTCTTGGGTGTAAAACAAGATTTAACCCAAACTTTTATACCTTCTAATGCCCCTTTGAAACCTCATACAAGCATAGAAAATATCCCTTTACAACCTCAACCATATTTTGTGAATGATGGGTGGGAAAAGATTCCAAATAGATCTGCTTTTGGAATTGCAAATTGGCCAAGCAGACATAAGAATCCACCTATGCCAGTTGTTTCCCCTGTTGTTACCTCTACCAATTCCTTTGTTCAATATCAACAACCCATTGAGATCAAGTCCTCTTATCTAAAGCAACCAACCAATGAAAAAGGAAAAGAACACTTAGTGAAATAATCTAGTTCTAATTCTTCCCAGTTTGTTTCTGCTTACTCAAAAGAAGACATCAAGAAGAAGAAAGGAAGCAACAAAAGGGACATTTCACATTTGGACATCACCCAGAATTATCCCAATATTGAAGTTCATTTTCATTTTATGGTCATGCGGTGATGATATACATTTTATTTTGACTGGATGAAACCTTTAAAATTTTGACTATGATGCCTAATATATTTTTGAAAAATCGAATGTTATGTCTTAAGCTTATGGAGGGATAAGGTTATGATGCTTATATGTTTTGTGGACTATTAATGTATATTCTTGTCATGCCGTGCATTTGGGTTTATATATATGATGTTTTGAAGTAGTTATTGTCGAGTTACAAGAAGCATATGAATATGATGGGAGATATAAGTTATATTTTATATTGAGTTTAGTGGGACCCCCGCCTATATTAAGAAAATCCATGAATGTAATCTTGTAACTACTTTATTTATTAGACATTACTTCATTGGTCTGACTTTGTCCTCAATTTTATGTAAATATTTGTTGAATTAAAATATAACGGTTGAAACAAAATAATTGCTAGAGGATGATACATAAGGAGAAATAGAAATCAATTGAAGGGGGAACATTCAGAGAGAGGTATGTTGAATCTTTGAGAGTTTTTCTGCAATTGATTGTTTTCTCATCCATACTTAGTTTTTTTGTGGAACAAATAGTTTTGTTGATAGCAATTTTTTTTTTAAAGTGGTAAAGAAAGTCAAAGTGAGACTGATTTGATCTTCTCCCTTAAGGTTGTTTATTTTTTGCATTGTTTTCTCTATTTAGAAGTTATGATTATATTAAGTGCCAATTAGTGGTACCTTATGTAGATTATAACTATGGGAATCACACTACTTGAGGTGGTCCTAGTTAGATTATAAGATCTATTTTCTTTCTCATGCACTTGGTTTCCTTTGTATGATTCTGTTTATGATCCGGATTATTTTCGGCATGAAATGAGAGCGGAGATATAACACAGAAATATTCAGAGATATTGCAAGAGAGACAACAATATAACAGAGATATATCGGATAGAAGGTGCTTGGGCCAAGGCTTTAGTGGTTGCAGTATCCTTTTGTTCATCTTTTGAAAAGATTATGAAGAAGCTGAATTTTGTAGTATGAGATACTACCTTGCGACACTTTTTAGGTGGAACAGTAGTCAGAACTACCTCTGGTATTCTGTAGAGATGACCCCCCAAAGAAAAAATGACACTGCAGGGTTGAGACTCATAAACAACATGGCGCTTCCACATATATGGTTGGCCCAAGAGAACATCACAGACATCCAGTGGGGAAACATCACATAATACCTCATCCTTGAAGGGATGGGTGTCATATGACAATCAACATTGTTGGCTGACACAAAGATCTTGTCCTTGGTGAAGCCACCCAATGTTGTATGGTTGCGGGTGTGGTGTTGGCGACAATCCCAACTGTTTGACGACCTCTGCTGATATGAGGTTCTTCTGGCTTCTGCTATCAAAAATAAAATGCAGCGGGGTCCCCTTCACCCACATTTGTGAATGAAAAAGGCACTCCCCCTCTTCAAGATCTGTTGGTTCTTCTGGTTGAATTGTTGTGGTCGAGACAATAGTAGTGGGGTCTGTGTCGATGATCTATTTTTTACCAGTATTTTCAGAATCAGATTCTGAATCAGGGTTCGGCTCCTTGTATTTGATCTCGGCCACCAATGACTGTTTTAAGCAACATTCATCGGTGTTGTGCCAGGGGATTTTGTGGAAATCACACCATTTTCCAGTGTCCTTCTTTTTCTTCCCGTGACCCTTGTTTTTCTGTGTCTTGGATTGGTTTTCGGGAGACTGTTTGTTAGGGCCATCTTTGTCATACTTTGGTTGTTGCGGATTTGCAGACCTGAACTCCCGTTTTTTCTGGTGCTTAAATTTCTGCACTATTTTGACAACATATCAATAAGTAGCACTGAGTGATGAGATGTACAGAAAATCTGTTTCACTTTGGATGTATCTGTGTAGAGCCCCACGGTATTTCAGAACCAAATGTCGTTCGGAGTCTTTAATACCTAGCATGGTGCGCAAAGTATGGAAGGTATTGGTGAACTCTGGAACTTCTTGGCCCCTCTCTTTCCGCAGTGTGGTCCATCTCTTGTATTGGTCCTCATAGTTGCACACAGGGTAATATTGTTCCTTTACCGCATCCACAAAAAAATTCCAAGTGGGTTCGACCCCATATATTCCAGACTCCTCTGTGGAACTTTGCTTCCAGTAAGTTTCCCACCAATGTTTGGCATGGGGAAGGGACTTAAGGAGTGCGAAGGTGATCTTTTCCCTGTCGGAAAAATGGTGAACATAGAAATAATCGTCTATCAAATTTAACCATTTGTTTAGGGCATCCGCATCTATCTGACCTTCAAATACAAGAATATCAAAATTAATCGGTAACTTGAAAGGAGAGGTGCTTCCAAAATGGTTGTTTGATGAAGATGCACCTATTTCTATTGGTAGACGTTGAAGGATGTGGGAAAAATTCTCCATCATTTCGTACCTTTGTCGCGTGAGAGCTTGCTCAAGCAACAGATTGATAGGATCGTCTGCTCCGTCATTTTTCTTTTCTTCCGCCATGGAGGGTTTTCTTGGGTGTGTGAGAGCGATTTTCTTCAAGAGAGACAAGCTCAAGACCCAACTTTCTATACTCGGACCTCGTCGGGGATATGCACTGAAAAAAATGATCAAGAGCAGCCTGCTCTGATACCATTGATCCGGATTATTTTCGGCACGAAATGAGAGCAGAGATATAACACAGAAATATTCAGAGATATTTCAAGAGAGACAACAATATAACAGAGATATATCGGAAATATAGCAAGAGTCAC
>JASDQU011309962.1:0-14995 GCA_032191745.1 Picea mariana
GACCAATCCGCAAAAGGGGATTTGGTCCTTATACAATTACCGACATGATTAATCCACAATGGGGATTAATCCAATAACAATAATAATAATAATGACATGATTAATCCGCAATGGGGATTTAATCCAATAATAATAAGAATGCTCTTCGCAGTTACATTATTTCAACACAAACTTCAGATCACACCTTCCCATTTGCATGCTTTTGATCCCCAAAAGCCTCAAGTCCCTTCAATCTTCTTCTTCTCTGCCTTTGCGTACATACTTCCTCTGTTGCCATCAAGCAATCTTTGACAGATCTCCAAGAAAGAGTGCCTCCACTACAGGGAGACAAGAGCTAAATAGGGGTTGCATTTGGCATGAGCCAATCATCCATCTCATGGCTAGAGATGACATTCTCTACTGCAAAAGGTCACTGACAACCATTGCTCCTTGGGATACAAGTGCAAGTAGCTCCTCTTTCCCCTTGACCTTGACTCTCCAAGATTTCTTCTTGGTTGTTCGGTTCTTGGGATGGAGTTTTGSATGAAGCCTCCAACATTTGGCTTTTTCCAACTGCCTTTTCCTCCATGGGAATGGATTGAATGGATTCCTTTTCAGTTCCTCTTGCCTTGACAAAGGTGGTTTGAGCTAAACTTATAATAGCTTATTGTCATTCGAATCCTAGGCCTTAATACTTGACCTCTGYTGAGCTACAATGGGGATCACAATCCCTTGGCCTTTCTTACCTCGCCCTTGGCCCTTGTAGCCCATTTGCTTCAATAACTTGGAACCAATGCCTCTAGCGTGCTTTTCAAAATCACTAAAAGGCTCTTGAGGAAGGATCTTGGAAGGTGAGTTTGCCATGCTTGAATTTGTCATGGTTTTGGCTTCTGTAGTGGTAATGGAAGGGTCTTGCTTGGTCTCTTGGACAGCTACTTGTAGCTTCTTCAATGCCTCTTCCTTCACTACCAAAACTTAGCTAATCATTTTGGTGAACCTCAAGGTCTTAGAAACTACATCAAGGTCTCTTGACAAACCTGCTCTGATACCATATGATTCATAAATGGTAGGCCTATGGCTTGTCATTCTCATAACACGGATACTCTACAGAATAAAAAATTGATCTCTGCAATTTGAATGATCTCTGGTTAGACTTCTTGGTTTCATTAGCTATAATATTATACTTTTCTATTTGAATGTGCCACATAATCCTAAAATCTGCTTGCGAGCTACACTCATCAACAAAATATCTACACATTCATAACGAGCAATGGATGTCTCTGTATCACAAAGAGGTTCAAATTATGCTTCTTTGAGGCCGTTTCTTAGTTGTTTACAATGTTTTGTTCTGTTAAAATAATATTTGAATTTAAATTTTCAGATCTGGTTCACCACTCTTTAACTGGAATGAATGCTCTATTTCCAAACTGCTTGGTTCACTTGCTTGTGGTGGCTAGACCAAAGCCTAGAAATGAGCAAGCCACTTTATCTCAAAGTCATTAGATCACCAGAAGCCATAAATAAGTGACTGTAGGGGATATTGTTGCTTACAGGCTTGGATAAGCATGGTTGTAGATTAATAATAAAGCGCCCAACTAGCTCGATTTTCTCCCAAACAATGGCAAATTCACCAGCAAGAAATTGTTTATGGAAATGGAGGTAGAGAATATTGCAAAATGTAATGACATCAATCAAACATGAGAGCAATTCTCACATAGGCTATAAATGAGGGAAAATTAGTGCCTCAGGCTACCACAGAAATTGGAGATTGAGTGTACATGAATTCCTATGCACACTACTTGGAGAAAAATGGATTAAGTAATTAAACGATTGATCCCGATGATTGATAGGCTTTCCAAGCTGTGGGAATCAAAAACGACTTGGACATGAATCTGTTTCTTTCACTTAACACTCCAGTGAGTTACTAGATTGACAAAACTCTGTGAATTGAAGTATTAACAAACAGGATAACGTTGGACAGGTAGGTAGCCTTTAATTGTCAACCAATTCCTCAAACCAATCATTCACAACTATTGCAAATACAAGAATCATCCCAGCAAAGGAGGGAATCGAGTTGTGTTGTAGGTATTAGCAGCATATTAGAAAAAAAGAATAAGTGTTGTAGCTTGCAATGCACAGCATTCCACAACAATTAGTTGTAGCCAACCATTCAATGCAATGTTTCTAATGCTCAATAAGTGATTTAAACAAAAACTAAAGCAAGAATAAACAGAGTACAACCACACATCCATTAAACCCCATAAGATAAGATAACAACATAGGTTTTTTTAACCCTGGAAACACAAATGAGAAAACCAATATTCAGTGGTTTTTTTAACCTTGTAAACCCAAATGGGAAAACCAATATTTGGTGGAGATTTTATTAGGCTAAAGAAATTGTTACAAAGGTGAGCTATGCATTTTCAAACCAGAGATTTAATGCATCCTTACTCATAGAAACATTTTGCAAATGCATTTAGCTCGAAAACYGTCTTTAGGCTTCTTCTTCTGAGTCCCTCTTGTTCTGATTCTGCCTTGCTTCATCCTTTCCTCTCCAACTCTCTTCTCCATTGAATGTATTCTTCTTCATAGCCTTCATATTTAATTAGCAGTCTTGGAAGGCCAACCATCACAATGATTYGTTTAATCTTCCAAGGAGATTTTTTTGAAATATTCATTTTTTCCAAACTTTCCAAACTTTTATTACAAAGTTTAAAAAAGCATATCAGAAATAATTAATGGATCCAATTTGGATTAGGTTTGTTACCATTAGTTTTGMTACCAAGTTTGTGTAGTTTAATGCTACATCTAAATTCACATGCATGTTTTATGCATCTTTTGAGGCATATACCACATCCTTTGGACTTTGTTGAGGTAACAATGTATCTTTTCAAATTTTCAAGTAAATTTCAACATGGACATTCACTGTCTTAAAAAATACTTTCGACTTTTTAAAGGTAACAATGATTTTTTTTTTCAAATTTTCAAGTAATTTTTCAACATTGACCATTGCTTGATTTTTCAAATTTGAAGGCCAAGTGTATTTTAAGGGGAAGAGATTGTTGGGTATCTAACCACAACATACTTATTATGTATTAGAGACTTATTAGGTATTAGAGTTATTATGTATTAGAGACTTATTATGTATTAGAGTCTGATGTACATGAGCTATTTTGTGAATGTGTTCATATGTGGGCTTTTGCATTTCATAGGTACTCCTACTTTTTTTTCATTATTTTTGGTTCTTTATTCATGTTACTTCTATGTTTTGTCTATTTTAATAGTTGCAAGTATAATTATATTTTGGGTATATGAACACTACATAGTGGGCTAATGGTTCAGTGTTAGTGGGTTAAGGATAACTGGAAGTTAAGTGATTAGTGGATCAATGATTCATGGGTTAGTGATTCACTAAGTTAGTGGTTGATAGGCTAGAGGTTAAGAATTTTTAGGTTATTGGGTTTAAGGTTAGGGGTTAATGGGTAAGTGGTTGATGGGATAGGAAGAATCACAGGGTAACAATTTGGTAGTTAGGAGCTAGTGATTAGTGGGTTTGTGAATATTAGTTAGGGGCTAGTGATTAGTGGGTTTGTGAATATTAGTTAGGGGCTAGTGATTAGTGGGTTTGTGAATATTAGTTAGTGGGTTAATAGGTTCGTGACAAATGCAATTTGTGCTTGTTTAAATCCTAAATGTATTGATTTTTTTTTATTCTGAAATGTGCATATGTTCAACATTTTTAAAATCAAACATATCACAATTCAAATGTTTTTATATGCATCTTTGTATTTCTTACACAAACTATCATTGACTAACTTTTCAAGAGTTGTGTAAAGTTAACAAGCAATATTCAAAAGCATTACCATTATAAAATAGGTGTTGTCTAACTGTTCTACATTTTGCCCCTTTTTGCCAAAATCTAGTGACATGAATCTGCACAAAATCACAATTTTCTATTATTTAAATTGTATTTTTTAATGCAGAAATGAATTCAGTGTGCTAAAAAACCCCTGGGGCACTTGGATTATACAGAATTAACCACTCAAATATGCACTCATTACGAGAAGGTTTAAATGCTATACATCAAAATGAAGCCCTTAAGGTATGGACTGTTCAAGCTCTTGAGAAAATGAAGCCCATGAGGTATGGACCATTCAAACTCTTGAGAAGATCGAAGAAAATATCTTTTTCTTGGAATTCCTTATATGGGAATATGGTTGTAGTAAATGTAAATTATTTAAAACATCTTTATTAAATAAATAAAAAGACACGAGAAGATAAGTTATTTAAATAGGCTCTTAATATATGACAAATCTCTTTGTAAGGGATTAAGTTTTTGTTTAGTGTAGTGGTGTTTGGGCAAGCCATGTAGCCCTCTAATAGACACCACATGAAAAACAATGGACTCGGAACAAGCCAAGAGGGAATTTGTAAGGGGATCAAATATTGCAAACAAAAATTGACAACCATACAAGATAATATCAAGGTATTTTGATAAGAAGGAATGGAAACACCCTAAATCCAATAAATGATATTCATGGTAACGACCCTGGGAAAATTTTCATTGTTTGAAAGTTGACCCCTCTACTTCAAAGAGGAAAGCTTTAATCTAAAATACATTAAAAGATCTAATTGTACATGGACATGGAAGCCCATAGAAGTGAAAGAATCCAAAAAGTGGAAATTGTGAGGTTGAAAGGACTCAGAACTCTCCCATGTAAAATCACGCAAGTAACAAAGTTAATGGAGTTACAACCTTCCATGTAGGATCATGAGAAAACTACATTAATTTAAAGGACATCATGCTTCCTCTTTGAAAGATGATAAGTAAGTTGTGAAATTAAAAGGAACAATGATAACTATTTCTAAGATCATAAGCAAATTGTGGGGTTGAAAGAACCCATAGCATTCCCCTCCACTTGCAATATCATAAGAGTGTTGTGATTTCCATTGTTGTTGTAGCGTCAAGATTGCAAGCAACATGCAAAACGTCATGGTCCTACAACTCCAACGTTGTGGGATGGCTCTAAAATCAAAACCCCGAAGTTGTAGGGTTTTGAAAAGACCAAAGTTATAAACACAATGGAAACTCCATATACAAAGTTGTGCACCAATTGAAGGTCACAATCTAATGTTGTGGAAGAATACATCATTGTAGATAACACATTGTACGAATCTGATGACCCAAAACTCAAGATCATAATGGCATAGAAATAATAATGTAAAATTGTAGGAACTACAATTGTGCAACAATATAAATGTTGCAAGACCATATTGTGGAATATGAAAGTCTCATTATACATTTGTAATAGAGGAAGTCAAACATTCAAGGCATTTGGCCCTCTAGATTTATTGAAATTCCTATCCAACAATAATTGTATCAATATTTTATGCATATAATTGTATGACTAAGGGGGTAAGTGGAGGTAGATTTCATTCATTTAAATAAACACTCCTTTCAATAATAACGATGGCTCAAAAAGGGAACCCCTCTATCTATGGAAATGGCAAGTTCCAGCAAAGATGGAGGATCTTACACACTTTGCATATTTTAATAAAGAATGAGAATCCCATATGAGAAATGAACTATCCATAGATTCATGGGGATTTAGCTCTTAGAAAAGACTCTAATGAGTTTGGATTAACAAGAATTGATCGCCTATGGATATGGCAAGTTCTAGCAAAGATGGAGGATCTTACACACTTTGCATATTTTAATAAAGAATGAGAATCCCATATGAGAAATGAACTATCCATAGATTCATGGGGATTTAGCTCTTAGAAAAGACTCTAACGAGTTGGATTAACAAGAATTGATCACCTATGGATATGGCAAGTTCTAGCAAAGATGSAGGATCTTACACACTTTGCATATTTTAATAAAGAATGTGAATCCCATATGAGAAATGAACTATCCATAGATTCATGGGGATTTAGCTCTTAGAAAAGACTCTAATGAGTTGGATTAACAAGAATTGATCGCCCAAGGGGAGAGGGGAGATGAGTTGCCAGTCCTTGGAACAAAGTKTTTTTGTTATTTTCTGCTCCAATGAAAGCAGAAAAGGAGTCTTTGACAAGGGATCATAGTTCCTACTTATAGTCAAGCTACCTCAAGTGTTGATGAGCTCATGTAATGTCTCTAGATCATGAAATAGAGGCATTCTACAAATGTTTAAAAAGCCTGAAATCGTAATAAAAAGAGGCCCAAATAGAAGGGTAAAGAGAGATTTTCATAAAAAAATATCACAAAGAGGGTCCATAGCTCCAGCATGACCAAGGGTCAAAAGAGGGTCCATAGCTCCAGCATAACCAAGGGTCGATTGCACTTGCAAATCCAAATTGTTCAAGGAAGAGCCCCAAAGTACTCATAGTAACATATTTTGATTTATTGATAGAATTTGTACAAAAGGGAAAACCCCATATTTATATGAAAAAGGTGAACCATGAACTTGTGGGCCAAACTATAGTTATAGTGCAGTTGGTGTTTTTATCAACACTAATCTTTATACGATACCACAAAGTATCACAAGGGTGTAGTGCTAAAGCATTATTATAAAACCTTGAGTTTACATACAAAAATAGCATATAAAACTAGATTTAATTGCAAAAAAAAATTATGTTTACATGCACAATATGCACTCCCCTTTGGAAAGTTTTTTCCACAATGTTTAAAAATCAAAGAATTGTTTGTCCATGCAACTTCTTCCTATGCTTTCATTGTACCTTTCTCATTATAAATCAAGCACAACAAAACAAAGGTAGAATGCAGTCAAAACAACATCCAATAAACCCATTTGAAATAATGAAATCATGATAAGCAATTATCATTAATCTTTTTGATGATGTCAAATGTGTTCATGATTGTTCACAAGGATGACTTTAGCATTCCATTTCTACTAATGATTTTAATATTCTATTTTTACTAACTAATACACCCTTCATACATTTTTTCATTCTTCTCATTTCTTCACATCTTTTCTCATTTCTCTACAAACCTAGAAACATCCTTCATACATTTTTTCATTCTTCTCAGTTCTTCACATCTTTCCTCATTTCTCTACAAACCTAGAGTCCTAGAGTCTCGTTAAATGTCTTCTCATTTCTTTATAAACATAATATTAGTTATCACCAAAGTCAAAAGCTAAGAAAACAATGCAGATACCAATTATAGTTTTTTGAACCTCACCTTCCATCATTAATATCTCCGAGACAACCAGTCTAAATTGGAGATATGATTGTCCCGGGTCAAATTATAGTTTCTGCCTACAAAACAACAATTTAGTTTCATCAATATCATTGAAACTCGTCTAAATGGGAGATATGATTGTCACAGGTCAAGTTATAGTTTCTGCCTAGAAAACAACCATTTAGTGTCTTTCACATGACACTAGTATAGCTTCAAATTGAACTCTGGCAAAACTTAATATTTCTGCAATAGATGGACCATTTTAAGACCATGTATAAAATCATTGCTTTGATGCTGCTTGTAATGTCTCCAGGGTGTAAAATAAAAGCACCACTGCAAATGTGGTTCAAATACCAGAAACAAATGGGAAATGTATTCATAGACTGCACATAAACCATAGAAAGAATGTCGATGCACTTACACACCCAAAGATGAATGGCACCTACAAATCCAGATTGATGAGGGAAAACTTTTACAAAAAATTTACTCAGTCGTTATTTAACATATTTTACTAATCACTATATGGATGGGCCTTATTTAACATAGATAACATTGTACAACACAAACAAAATATCCTTAAAATATAGGTCTAAATCACCTATTACAAAAAGATGAGCTCACACGTAAATATCCAAAAAATATAGGTCTAAATCACTATTAGAAAGTGACGAGCTCACACACAAAATAACTCAAACATACACTTGTGATTCATTCTCCACATAAATAACTCATAAACACTCGTTTAGTAGACTAGGAAAATAAATTAGTATGCTCTACAAAAAGAAACGCAATGCGATCACAAATTGCAAAATCCTTTAAGCCACGGGCCAAAAGCTCTTCTAATATATCTTTAAAAACATTCTTATCAGGTGGAGGGAGAAGTGTACTAAACTTATACAATACATTTTTTTGGAAAACAAAGTTATATTTACAAAAAGTGTAGCAACCACAGTACTGTACTGTGGTTCATTCTTAATATACCTTAGGAGCTCTAGTTCTCGGAAACTACGGAACCAAAACATTGTACAGAGAAAAACCCAGTTCAAACAACTTGCAAAACCCTTTATGCCAAAACCAGTCTTATAGCTATGTTCTGAGACTGAGACCGCAATAAGATAACGTTTTCGGTCAATAAAAGCTTGCATCCACTCCGTGAAAGCATCAACTAAAACAATTTCCCTGCAAACTTTCAGTGGCCACTCCCCGTGTAAATCAGCTAGAAACTTATAACCACCGCTATCCATGTCTTTAAACGGTGCAGATGGTGAAAACTAACCACTGTGCATCTATTTTGGATAATGTCTTTCACCTCCTATCATTTCAATTGAATCTTCAAACATGACTAATCAACAAATATAAAATTGCATACAGAATAAAATACCCTTCCGAATGGGAGCGCATATTAGTGATGACCTGTTCATGACAACATATTCACACACTTTTCAAAGAAAAATGCACCGAGCTAATTATAAATCTGCATATGAATAGATTGCATTCAATTGACAGGTTTGACTTCATATATGATAATAAAAAAAATCACATGATTTAACATTATAATATAGCAAGCAGGAATACCAGCTAATTTTAATAAACCCCCAGCCCATTCTACCAGGAAAAATATATTAATCAAATCATTTAACATCCACATGCCAGATCAAATAATAATTGAAAATGCCAAAGGTAATAACAGAAAAGACCGGTTCTTGTTTTCTTCCACGAATCTCAAAATTATATGATGTGCGACAACATTCAAATCGAAAACAAGATTATATTTTCAGAAAATTTATCAAATTCTGGACAGTTTTGTGGGGCTTAAAATACAATCATGCAATAAACACACATTAAAATCAGAAGAATTTTCAAACAAATATTAACTTCTAGACAATTCGATGCCATCCATTACAGTATCCAACATTTATCAGCCTGTATGGAAGTGTCAATTTCAAGTTTAAACATAACCAAATTCTAGTTCAACAAAAATATAGGTCCGTCATTATATTACATAAATCCACTGCCTTTCACAACAACCAGAGCAATAACAAACATAGTCAATGAAAAATGACAAAACGCCAACTTAGTCAGTTGTGAATGGCAGAATGCCAAATGTTTGTTAAAGGAGATTGTCCTGAGAAAAGCTTCAATTCACGAGAAGCATCTAAATTAAAATTGGCATAAACAGCAAACAGTTATATCTTGAAAGTTCCAATGACCCATCCCGTTCATTTACCCGGTGGGGCACCAAAAAGGTATCCAAGAGAAGAACCACCACCAGGAGCAGCATGGACTTTGGTCGATGGTCGATCCTGTTAAAGTTAACATCAAGCCAAGCATCAGCAGACAATTCAAATTTATAACATAAAATGAAACTTCGATAATGCTTACCCACAACAGAACCAAGAAGGTTAAAAAATGTTAATTTAGTTAAAAATCAAATGAAAGAATGGACCAATACAAATGACGAAACTAAAGCAAAGGGCCATAAAGGCTGCCTTACCGTTATAAAGTTTCCACAGTTCTGTCCTTCAGCACGAAAATAGTTATTAGTGTTTGATCCATGCACACCTGCAGGGACTTCACTTCCATTTTCTGGAGATTTAGAAGAAACTGCCTTTGGCTTCTGTGGAGCTTCACTGACCAAAGGTGCTGGGTTCTGCACAGGCTCGGTACGGGTGGGCGCTGGTTTCGTGGGCTCATCACTGCCAAACAAGTAGCCCAGAGAGCTTTGACCACCACCGCTACTGACACCGCGACCCATCTTACAAATTCAGCTTGCCAAGTGTCACCAGAGAAAACTACAAGGAAACAGGCGCTCCCAACAAAGCCCTGAAAAATAAGCAATCAAAAACCAATGCATTTAGTCAAATCCAAGATTCAAAGAAGGGTAAAGATTATAAATATCTGCAGATAAAAACTTACAGAAAACAGAGAGAAAGGAGCAACTTAATACCTTCTATTGCATTGAAACTTACCGATTAATTATAGATAAAATAAGTGCAAGTATTTTATAGTAAAAACCAGAAAGAACATATATCAAAAAAGCGCAAGGTTGCATGGGCTTTTGAAAACTAAATCATTTTTAGTCGTACGCCTAGAGCCTAGTGTCATTGTACTACAAAATAAAATGTCTACTGCAATTAAAAAGAAAGGGCTAAGGCATTCAACTGAACAAAACTGCAATCTTGTTCATACAATGCAGATAACAAGCACCATTTAGAGATCTTTCATGACACAGAATACTAAATCGGGCAAAAACACTGGAAAATGAAAACATTGGACGTCCATCAAAAACTGCAGTGCTCTTAAATAGAAGAAAGACATGATTTAGATCCAAGAAAACGGAAGAGGTTTGGTTGCCAAAAATTTTGCAGGATTTTCCATCATTGAAGTACTCTGTAATGTCAAGGCGTGATGAGTGCTTATACACATGACAGAATACAACCATCAAGCATACTCTACCCGGCAAATAATTCCTTAAATAATGCGAAGAACCTAGGTAAATTAACATGTAAATAGATTATAGGAAAGATGATAGTGAAATCACGGAAATCGAAGCAATAAAGACTGCCTACACAATTACGGCCTTACAGTGTCACACTCACATGGCATTCACCATTGAGTTACTCTACATTTAGCAGTCAGTCAGTATCGAGCTGCTCCCAATACATGAAAATATATTGCTCTAAAATAAATAACATATGACAATCTCGATAACAAAAATTTATTTATCATAGAACAGTGTATATAAACACTATATATCCTACAATTATTCATATCCTGCAACCCTAAATAAGAGGCATTTCAAGGAGACCAATTTCCTCACTTGACGGAATTCGTATAACTGTGAGTTACATTTAAAGATTGGACTTCAACTGTTCCGGAGTTGCTCACACTATACTCGAGATAAGAAAAACCATTCTTCAATTCCACCCGATGCCATTTATATCGAAATCAGCAGTGCAAAGCTTAGGTTAACCGTTCTTTTGTTTATCTCAGTCTCTTAAGACAATCGGAGGAATCCTCCATATGGCGCCGAACCGCATAAAATCCCCTCAAAAAATACAGGAGAACATCAACGAACAGTTACGACCAAAAGAACCTAAATCCTAAAATGAAAACCACGGGAGAGCACATTCGCAGAACTGGTTTAACCAGACTGCATTCAAGTTATAATGTCCAAAGAACAGATATGTCAGGCGACACAACATAATTGAAATGTAATTAATCTTCACAAAATGCAAGCATACCCTAAGTCAAACATTTAACTTGATGCGATCCAAACTACTGCAGCTATTTAAATCCATCAAAACAATGCTAGAAGTTAAAAATAACTCAAAATATGCCCCAAAAAAGTCACATTTTAACCATAATCGAAGCAAAAAACAGCTTCGACGAAAGCATTTGCCGGCAACCCCAATTTACAGATTAAAACAACGGCCGACTCACATACACGGTAAATTTCCGGTAGATCTTCCTTCGGCCTGAGATTTACCCGAACAGGGTATGAAAAGAAGCATTCGTGAGGGAATATTAAACTAAAATGCAAGACAAATGCACATTTCACGGTAAATGTTCGCATTGACATAAATACTATGAAAATCGCTAGAGCCATTGGGTTCAATGAGGGCCGTGAAAACGGCATTTGTAGAACCAGATTTAGGGTGAAAAAGATCGCAGTAATGCCAAATGTTTGCCCGTGAAGCTCAAACGAAAGCGCTAGAAGGGGCTAGAGCTTAACTTACCTGAGCTTTGGATGTATAGATCTGGCGAAGGCCGAGCGATTGAAGCAGATTTCGAAGGATCTGATAGCTTTGGTCCTCGGCCGCTTATCGGAGGCAAGAGCAATTTTCTTGAACAAGGAGAAGTGAGCGTAAAGCAATATGAATCTGAAAACAGAAAGTAAACAAACAAATAAATATGAAGAAAAATCATAAAAGAATATATAGGGAGCAAAGCGAGTAATGGCTAACCCCAAAAGTCACATGGGTGAAGAAAGCTAGACTTGAATTTTTCTTGAAAAAAGCAAAGGGAGTCGGTCACATGGGCTTTGTGAATTTAAGTTTTATTTGCAATTGAAATTAGTTGTCGATGAAAAAGCAAAGGGAGTCGGTCACATGGGTTTTGTGAATTTAAGTTTTATTTATAATTAAATTTGGTTGTAGATGATGTTGTTTAGTATTTTTTGACAATAATAAGGGGTCTTATACACCAATTTAGTGTCGTGACCTTAAAATTTGATTATTATTATTACTATTATTATAAAGGAAATCAAATTAAATATTTTTTGGTCCTTAAAATTTGGTCTAATTGTAATGTCCATTTAATAAGATAGAGATTTGGTTCAATGATAAGATTAATTGTAGTATTTTACATCATCTTCTCAAGTTCCCGTACCTTAGAGATATGTACCTAAACATTGTTTGTAAGTTAAATTGTTTTTTAAGCAAAGTAATTCATTGTTTGTCACTTGTAATTTGTTCAATCTTATTTGAATAAAGTGTCCCTTACGAAAAAAGGGCATGGATAAAAGAAGAAAATAAGTGTATTGATGTGGAACAAAATCACAAGATAGGGATATGCCACTAAGATAACATGTGACTTGACATAAAGATAACGCACATAAGTTGTTAGTTTGTAGTTATGACAAGCAAAATATTACAAGACTCCCTTCCCTCGTGAGTAGTGGTAGTAGTCATGGGAGAAGATTGACCAGCACGTGTTAGGTGCACATTGAATGATGAGCATTCTCCTTGGTGAGGTCATTGTAGCACAAAAAAAATTAATATTGTGCAATAATTGTCCTAAGATGACATTTCAAAGGTGATCCAAGCTTTAATAATGGTTCATCATTCCTTATGTGTCTCTTTTGTCGTCATATTTAGTTCAATTTAGTTATTTGGGCTCCACCCTTTACAATTAGTTCCCATTAACCATGCCTTCTCACATTAACTTGGTATTCATTCAAGTGTGTGTCTCCAATAGGACCACTTATAAACTTTGCTACACTAGAGAAATCAAGAGCATCGCCTCAAATTACCTAGTTTGATACACAATCTCTACCCATTTAATTAACTTACTAGATGATACATTTCCTTTAGTTGCTAACGATCTTTGATGGTGGACCCACCCCTTGGAGATACCCATGGGCATTTTCTTGTTTCAAAGGGGTCAAACCCCCTCCTGGGTCAAACCTTCTCCTTTGCCATTTTATTAAGAATAAAATGCTTCTCATATTTATTAATACAAAATATGGTCCATGTATTTTATTTTTAAAACGGTTGTGAATATAGTATCCACCAGCATAAAGCCAATAATCAATAGTCCTCATCAACTAATCAAAATAATGCCATGCAATGGCCAAAAGAAACGTTAGTCATTGAGGTTATACAAACTAATAATTATAAAACTAAAGTAAAATCACATAGAGTATTTAAGTTAGTGGGCTAGTAGATAGTGTCATATCAAGCAACATTGGGAATAACATTGACGCTCAGAGGAGGATCTTTGCCATCAAGGGTCAACCCCCATCAATAGGTCGTGGGCTTAAGATCAACCTAAATCAGCTCCACTCAAGCTCTACATGTCCCTCTAGTCCAAAGATGGCCAAAGGTACAGTAGGAAATTTTTCAAATCAAGGAATATCAAGAACATTGGGTAGAGAACAACTTATGTGTTGCTCTCAACACTCACGAACTACTGAGAAAAATATGCATTAAAGGCCTCTATTTTGAGACTAGATTGAATGGGTTTGAAAGTGAATAGCAGGGAGCTCCTTGTTTATTATACTAGGAGCTCCAACCTAGAAGTCTAATAATCGGAGTAGATGTGCCACCTCCATCTCCACCTTTCTCACTTGCACTAGATTTACAAGTGCAATTAAAGATAGATCAGGTAGCCATCGTGTTAGGTAAATGAATTATAGTGTTGCATAACTTTAAATAATCATTCATTTATTATTTTCCAAATATGATATAAGATATTAAATCTAAACATCGGTCATATTGTGTTTAACTTAATAGCCCAAGAGATTCTACCTCCTAAAAGGGTTTCCTTTCAAGAGATGGGTGAGGAAAAAACTAGCTATCTAACCTAGGGTCTATTATGTTAGGTTAAACTTGACTCAGTGAAAGAGTCAAGTTGTTAGGTGAACAATGATGGTTTCGGGCACATGGTTTTGGTAGCTTGTGGTTTTAGAGCCTACGGATTGAATGTAATGAAATCCTTTAAAATGTTGGTGATAGTCCATTATAATGAGCCAGGATGTGAGAGATGAAGGCTCACTTGGTTGGGGCCAAGAGGTTGGCCTGCTTGGCCATGTTTGGTCAAGGAACTAATAGATCTATTAGCTGGTTTTTCCTCGTTTGGGTTTTCCAGGATAAAATCTTGTTGTTGCTATGTTCTTGGTTATTTTTTTTATCTTTCTCGCATATTTTACCTCCTTTCATATTAGCCCCTAAAATTGCATGTCAAAATTAGTGGGCTTTTGAAGACAAATATTTACAAAATCCATAATCTCATCAATACATGGAAGAATTGAGAGAGTATATATAAAATGAAAACTTGTGAATATAAGTTGTCCCCGTGCATTATTAGGTTATGAATATCATCCTTGGAAATTTCAACTCCTTATCTAGCTTTCTTGAGTGTGAGGCTTGCATTTTTAGTGTACATAGAGAGCATGTTTAAGTAAAAAGTTACATTTATAGTCTCAAGGGGCATTTTTGAGGTACTTGGTGGTCATATCTCTTGAATTTTTTTCTTGACTAAGAATATATGTGTCCTGAGATGTATAGTCAACTTGGACAAGTGCATTTAGATCAAGCATGTGGCCCT
>JASDQU011309963.1:20696-35422 GCA_032191745.1 Picea mariana
ATTTAACTTAATTAAATAGATAATTTTAAGTAATATAAAAAAAATTATAAATATTTATATAAAAAATTTGTAAATATAAATTAAAAATCCAAATTCACAAATAAATATAAATATAAATATAAAAGATTGTTAAATATAAAATAAAACTAAATATTCAAATTTACAAATAAATAAATAAATAGAAATATAATTATATGAGATTTATATAGAAATATTATTATTATTTTTTTATCTTCACCTAAATCTATTTTAATTAATAAAAAATTTACATTTCAACAAAAATTTAATCTCCCGAATGTCAATATTATAATATATAATCTATTTTTAAGATTACGGTCAAGTCACACATTAAATTGGTGTATGAGACTCTTTTTCCTCAGCTATTTGATTAGTAAAATTTACGGAGGTATACATACTCTACTCCACCCCTCTGAATTTGAAATTGTAACCTCTTAGAAAAAAACACATATTTTTAACCATTACACTCACAACCATAACTACAGAGATAGAAACACAGAATTTCCATAATCCACACAAATTAAAAACAAAAAACAATACCTTGGTGAACAGCCGTCTGCTCAGTCATGGAAAGCCTTAATTCTAGTTTGAATTCTAATTAAAACATAAATACAACATGAACATATTAATGTTGATAAAGGCGTACTTCGGTTTACAACACTAGTGCGAGTTACGAGTTAGGCAGCAACCAGGGAAAAAACGAGAATTATTTTCTTGGACACAGGTACAGGTGGTGGGCCGTT
Source organism: Picea mariana (assembly GCA_032191745.1). Lineage (NCBI taxonomy): Eukaryota > Viridiplantae > Streptophyta > Pinopsida > Pinales > Pinaceae > Picea > Picea mariana. The sequence continues at coordinate 21,458 of JASDQU011309963.1, forward strand.
CATTGTTAACTCGCGCACATGATTTTTTTTTTATATAAATTTGACTATTGAAATTCGGAAAATACCACGAAAATAAGCCGTGACCTGCAGCCAGGCATAGCTATTATAAATATATGCAATGCTCTGCACAAACGTATCTGAGATAGAAGTGACTAAAGCTAGTATTACGGCTAGGCGTAGATGTAAATATTGGAAATTGATATAATTAATAATTTTTTAATTATAGTTGTTAATTTTATGATTAGCAATTCAAGATATTGGTATATTTTTGGTCGTCCTTGCAAATTAATGAATGAGATTTGATATTATTAATTTCATTGTATTTTTAAATGCTTATACATTAAATAATTGACCGTTTTATTTTCTACATGTAGTCTGAAGGTTTCAAAGATGAGCATTCCTTCTTGGTAGCATTCACCATTTTTCTTTTGGAATGATCTCATTAACAATTTTAATATTAAAAGCTTATCCAATCCATTTCTCCAACTGCATAAAGAAATGAAAGCCCTCTTTGAAGCACTTAGATCATTACTCTCAGATGAAAATTTCAGGAATGTTGTTTTCTCTGCACAATATCTAAGGTTTTGAGACACCAACATTACTCTCTAGGGTTGGGTTTTAATCAATAGAAATTGAATGTTTGTGTTTGGCAGGGTAAACTTATGGTGTCATGGAAAATGTTGGACTCTATGATTTACATTCTCCATCTACAACGAAAAGTCCAAGACACCTTTCAGCTGAAAGGGAGAAAATGAAAGCCAACTCTCAATCAAAATGCAAAAGTGATTAATATACTGGTTACAATTTAATGGCCATTCTTCTTAGAGATTTTCAGGGGTTGAACTAAATGCATATCAAACCTATTGAAACTTTGCTGCATATCAAACCTAATGCATATAGAACCTGTTGTATAAATTCTCTCATATTCTCTGGTCCTTTGTATTCTTGGATTTCGAGATGGTTGGATTTCTGCATTTCCAATATGCTTTATGGATAGATAGTTAATGCATATAGAATGTGTTGGATCTTGAATGATGAAGAAAGTTACAATTAGATTTTAGTCAATCATCTATTAAGTAATTGGTATTCAAATCAAAAAAATTATTAAATTTTTTTATTAATAATTTTAATAATTCATTAATTTTAATAATGATGTTTGAATTCTAATGCATATCGCATTCATTAAAATCGTTTTAATAATGATGTTTGAATTCTTAAGCTATATAGTATATCTAAAATCTATATATTATATTCTAAAGGTTAAATCTATAAAACTCTAATTCTAAATGATTAAATTAATACTAATAAAATTTTGCATTTGGTTATGGTTAATAAATGTAATCAATTGATAAACAAAGTTATAAAGAGCAATGGTGAATGAATACAATGCCTCTCTCAAAATGCACATGGTGAATGAATACAATGCCTTTGTCGAGCCAATTATTGATTCTTTCCTTGGAATCCAATACAATCAACATTGATCTGTTGTTTCCTGGGCATATAACGAGCTAATTTCATGACTAAAAAACAAGATATGACACAGGTATTTATCCATTAGTTTGGAGGAGACATATCACACTGACTAAATAAAAATAGCAAAGAAATACCCTCTACTTAACATCTTTTCATTTGTAGGCCATGATTAGTAATACAACGTAGTTTCTTAACACATTAATTTCAATGAAGTTACTTTTCATGTATATTTAAGTTAGTGTATTTAGGTTGTTTTAAATAAGTATTCAATATGCGTTTAAAGTTAATTTTCATATATATTTAAAATAATTGTTGAATATATATTAAATATATTAAATATATCATGTTATTTTCATATATATTTAAAATAATTGTTGAATATATATTAAATATATTAAATATATCATATGTATATTTCATTTATAAATCCTAATTCTTTGAAAATAAAATAAATAAATAAACATATTTCACTTACAAACCCTAATTCTAACCAAAAAAACGAAAATAAAAATTTGAAAATAAAATAAGCCTATGAGCGTTTATCAGCCACAATTATGTGGCTGTGCTAATTAGTGAACAACGGACAAACAATTAGCGAAGGGACATTGGGGAATCTTGTTAACATAGAGACACTTGAATTGACCCTCACAAAGATGGCAGGTCCACCACGTGACATGAATAATATGTCAAAGTTGAAAAGACTTATGTTAAATTGCCGTCCTGTGGTTAAAATGGATTTTCACGAATTTCAAAATTTTGTTCATCTTAAGAACCTGAGGCAATTGGATATAGTGCGTTGTTGCCTGAACTTGAAGAAGTATCCCAAGGAATTTAGTGAAGAAGTATCCCAAGGAATTTAGTGATGTTGGTGCTTTTCCTTCCTTGGAGATGTTATCATTAGTTGAGTTATATGGCTTAGAGGAGTTGCGTATAGTAGAAGAAGTTCGATGTCTTGTCTTAAATTTTTAAGATGATGAGATGCCAAGCATTAAAGATGATGTCAATAAATTATTTGAATATTAAAATATTTCAAAATATAAGAGTATATGATTGTTTACTGGTATTGGAGAATTTAGAAAAAATCAAAATAAGTTTTTGAAAATTTATAAGGAAGTCAGAAAAGTTGTTGAAAATTTACAAAGAAATCAGAAAAGTTGGATTTATGATGAATTTTGGTGTAATGAGCTATATTTTGATTCTTTTCCTCCAAAGGCTTTGAAGACGGTTATAAGGGATTGTGAATTATATATATAGTGATCATGATTTGTTATATTATTAATTCACAATTATTTGTTCATAATGCAAAATACACTTTAAAATATTAAATTTGTAAAAAAAAATTCAAAGTATAATTGTAATATTACAATTATATATTTTATGTATAGCAAAACATAAATATAACTTTTTAAAATTAAAATGTTAAATTTAATTATATTTTTCAAACCATTTTATTTTAAAAATCTAATAAAATAGATATCAAACTATAATATAAAATATAAAAATAATTTATGAATAAATTAACAAATATTCATATAAATATCAAAATAGAATTATCAATTTTGTAATTAGAAAATATTATTTACTTAATGAATAAAAATAAAAAATAAATGTTTTATGTAAGCTACTATATAAATGGTATATCATGAAACTTAAACTTAGTTATAATGAATGTATATTATGAAACTTAGTTACAATGATTGTAGATTGCAAAGAAGAGTTTATGATTCATCATTGAGATTATCTTGACAATTATCAGCATTGATTATACCATGGCCAATTTCAACCTGTCTATGCAATCAATCATTTATGGCTATCTGTAGTGTCTTAATGGAATTGTAATCATTAATTTCAACCTGTCTATGCAATCAATCATTTATTTGTAACCTTTCACCAATGGCTATTTGTAGTGTCCTAATGGAATTGTAATCATTTATTTGTAACCTTTCACCAATGACTATCTGTAGTGTCCAAATGGAATTGTAATCATTTATGTGTAACCTTTCACCAATGGCTATCTGTAGTGTCCTAATGGAATTGTAATCATTTATTTGTAACCTAATGGAATTGTAATCATTTATTTGTAACCTTTCACCAGTGGCTCATATGTAGTGTCCTAATGGAATTCGGACTTGAAGTTAGGGTGACTTTTCATGGAAAAATGGTTTGGTGACTTTTTAACAGTTTTCGTGTGTATTTTTGGTAGCAGAGTTGTTTGACTAGCTATTATAATTTAGATGTTTAACTATGCTAAATGCATATTATATTTATATGTATTTTATGGTAATTATTTTTTGACACAAGATAATTATAGTTATCAAATCTTGTTTCATGAGTTTTGTTTTGCACGGCTATTTAGAGTTCAAAACCTATCTCGAGGAGACTTACTACTTAGGTTCAAAACCCATCTCAAACAGACTTAGGTTCAAAACCCATCTCAAGGAGGTACCTAAAATCAAGCCAGCCACATGCTAATCTCACACTAACAAACAAAAAAATATAATTTCAATAAACATTAAATTGATATAAAATTCATAATTATATGACTTCATGGTATATGCTTTCTGTACCTAAAATCAAGCCAACCACAGGCTAATCTCACACTAACAAACAAAAAAATATAATTTCAATCAAACATTAAATTAATATAAAATTCATAATTATATGACTTCATGGTATATAACTTTTATAAAATAAACCAAACATATAAATTCTGAAATAAGTTTTTCATTAAAAAAACTCCAATTTATAAAACGTCAGCAAAGACATTTCAAATTGCATTTAACCAATGCATTGATACATAGGAGAGTTTTTTAGTTTTTCCTTCACATAAAATTCTATTGCCCATAAAATCTCTGGGTGAACAAGTTTTGCATGCACCAGAAAAAACACTGTAATTATTAACTGAAAACTTTAACATATTCACAAAAAAAATTCTTCACATAAAATTCTATCGCCCATGAATTCTCTGGCCGAACAAGTGTTTTTCTTCACATAAAATTCTATTGCCCATCAAGTCTCCGCGTGAACAAGTTTTGCATGCACCAAAAAAACAGTGTAATTATTAAGTGAAAACTTTAACATATTCACACAATGTTTTCTTCACATAAAATTCTATGGCCCATCAATTCTCTGGCTGAACAAGTATGATAAAGGAATAATTCTACAGGCACAAACAAAAACAGAGTAATTATTCAACATATTCACACAAGGCACATTATAAACAGAAAGATTGTTATTTGGAAAACCAGGCAATGGGATTTCATCTATTTTCATTTTTCAATATCATCTAACAAAATAGGCAAGAAATTTTTGCTGTAGTGTGATGGTAAGGTTACTATTTTCATAATTTTCTTAAAGGCTTACATTGTGAAAGCATTTCTAAGGCTTCAACATTAAAAAAAATAAAATAAGGATTGTGAAATTTGACAAGAAAATAACACTAAGTATAAACAACAAACTGTGAAACTATATTTAAAGGAGTAGATTTTTTTCTATCATTTTATAGTTTATATGCACTTCATGGTAAGTAGAGTGTCTACTCGAATCTAAAACGTTACAAAAATTCACATAATTCAATCTCAAGAAAATTCAAACATTATTATAACTAACTATAAAAAAACCCACACACATAATATGTTCTTGGTTAATAACAAAACTCCTCCAAGGATAACCCTTACATCTGTTCTTCGTTAATAGCAAAACTCCTTCAAGAATCACCCTTACATATGTAGGGAATTTTAATTATTGTCAGCCTATGACCACATTTAAGAAGCTTAATAATACTTGTAAGATATTCAAAAGAACATGATCTCATACTCTCATTTAAATTCAAGTAGCTTGCTAAAATCCTAATAAGGAGCTAAATAATTAATTATTGAATAGAAAGAATATTTTACATAAACAAGTAATAGAAAAAGAAATCACATTGAAATAATATAAAAGAAATTTAAAATGTATGATAAAATCACATGCCTAGTTAATGAGGCATGGCTTAGTTTAAGCCACAAATGTGAGGGGAAATAGCTATCAATATTTTTACAGTTTTGAAAGTAACATTTGAAATCTTCCCTTTTATAAAGGTTGAATCACAAATATGGAATCTAACGAAGTAATGGAATCCATCGATTATATCTATTATCAAAATTTGGAGTTTTGGAAGAAAGTATGGACAAGACATGTTTGACCACATAGGTAACATATTAGTCTTGTTCGTGCTAATTTCCCATTTGATTGAATTGTGAAAGTGAAATGGTGATTAACTAAATTAGATATGCAAAAATATTAACGAGATTTTAAACTAAATTAAACTTGAAATGGTAAAATGGCAAGTTTACTATAAAGTTAATTGTTACCTCTCAAGCCCAGGGGTAACTAAGGAGATGATGTCTCGAGACCTGTAGGTAGCAGACATGGAGTGTTGAGAGCCCAATGTATAGCACGGCTCGCAAAGCCCCTCCAATGACCACAGTTCACCACCATCACCACCACCAACAGAGCAACATCCACTACACCAGCTTGGCTCCTAGAAGATGGTAGGTCTTGCTTCATGAGGTAACAAGTCCGATTTCATGGTAAGTGTCACTTTAATATTTGAAGCATTTGAGCATGTTGAAGAGTCATTTCTTGATTCTAGAACGTTTGCTTGGAAATTATACATTTTTCCTAATTTCACCTTGGTGGTTGACATGGTATCCTAGTAAGTTGGTCACCATGGGGAAAAGGGTTTGCTTGGAAATTATACATTTTTCCTAATTTCACCTTGGTGGTTGACATGGTATACTAGTAAGTTGGTCACCATGGGGAAAAGGGTTGCTACTGGGTGGTTCCTTGAAGGATCATCGTACCATTCCTCACTCATACTTACCACTTTCCACACTTTTTCCCTTTCATTTCCTCATCTTTTGGGTTTTCAGGTGCATTGACCCCAAGAAGGGCTTGTACCTCATTTCATGGGAATAAGGGGCTAAAGGCCTAGAGGTGTTGTAGCTGGAAAAAGTTAAAATTCATATATTATCCTTCAAGATGCTTTCCCTAAGGTCTTGTTAACCCCTAAATTTTCACCCTTGAAAATTTTGTGGATTAAGAGCCAACATGCACTATTTTGGCTGGCATTATGAGATTCTCCCATAGTTTAGCACTTGTGTTGAGAAAGAGGTTGGTTCCCATCAGAGGCAAGTATATGATCGGTACATGGTTGTTTGGTTCAGAGTTAGAGTTAGCAGGTGGTCCTTTGAATTTTGAGAGAGATGTCTACATACAACAGGTGTTGCTACTTTTTAGGAGCCACAGTTTGAGTGAGTCTCTTGATGTGGAGTAGTTTTGAGCATACAAGGATGGTACTTGCATGATTCTAGGCCCGATAGCACTTTTTCTGGGTGACATGTAAAAACTTTCTATTTTTAGCAGTTTGAGCTCTAGGCCCCAGATTCAGATTCCGAGAACATATTATTGATCCTTGAGACATTATGAGTCTTTTGGACCTTTTTTGGGATGATTTGGCACATATTTCTATTTTAAGCAGGTTGAGCACCACGACTCGCATGTCGATTCTGATTGCGGATTCGGATTTCTTACGGAAAATCGAATCCAATGAGTATAATATCATGGGCATGCAGGGACTTTTTATTTTTAGTAGTGTCTATTTTTAGGAGTGGACACATGGTGGTGGTCTCATAGTCATCCTGAGCATTTGGGGAGAGTTTGGGTCAGTTTCAACAAGTTTTAAATTTTTGGGACTGGATGGTTATTTTTGGAAATTTCTATTTTTAGCAATCATCGTCATCTCTAGTTGTCACAAGTGGCAAGCTCAGATTTATACATGTGGCAGAGTAGTAGGGTTATGTGGCATCTACATGACATCATGGACCAAGGGCGCATTTTCCAAGGATTATGCATTAAATGAGAATTAATTAAGCTAAAGAGGTGACACATGGGTGAGAAATATTAGCCACTGAAGGCTAATTTGTTTCACTCTTTTCCTCTCACTTTCCATATTCTCACTTTCCATGCATCGGTTTCTCAAAATTCGCCTTAAATAGCTTTTAAACATTAATTTCCTAAATTTTAGGAAATCCCCTAAAAAATAGGGCGAAATTCCCCAATCAAGGCTTAATTTTCTCATTAACTTTTCCTCACTCACCATATCTTCACTTTCCATGCATCTGGTTGCCTAAAATTCGCCTTAGTTTGCTTTTAAATGCAAATTTCCCAAAAAATAGGGCGAAATTCCCCAATCAGGGCTAATTTTTCTCACTAATTTCCCTCACTCGACATATCTTCACTTTCCAAGTGTCAATTTCCCAAAAATCCCCTTAATTTCTTTTTAAACGCTAATTTCCTAAAAAATAGGGAAATCTCTAAATAATAGGGCAAATTTCCTCCTTGGCTAACTCATGCGTATTTTGACCAAATTTAGCGTTTGAACATGTGTTTAATTCCTAATTGATTAACTCTCCTATCCTTCACATGAGTTAACACTCTCTCTCTTCACCATGTGCTTCTCCTACTCCCTCTTTTACTCTCATGCACCATACCCTCTTTTAGTTTCCTATGTGCCCTCATTCACTATATAATGGAGTGAGATCTTCATTGTTAGAGATCGGATTTCAGCAACAAAAACATAATGTTTCTTCCTCGTTCTTCTCTCTTTCTCTAGTCCGATGGCTCTTCCTTGAGAAAAGTGATCGTTGTAACGATTGTGGACTTGCATATTGTGGCGTAATCAACCCTCTTGCAAGCCTATCAATAAAGAAATTAAGTGTTTGTGTTTTAACCTTGTTTCTCGTCGATATTTGTGAATTTTGCAATCTGATATGTCATATTTTATGAACTGTTCGTTGTGATTTTGCTAATCTTTTGATCAGTTTTCTCTTATATCTCTATTCTATATCCATTACACTAACCTTCCAGGCTCCTTCCAAGTGAAAAAACCATCTTTCTCAAGTGTTTTGGACAATTTTTAGCACGTTGTCTTAGACATAACAACAATTATTCTTAGGGTTTACACATAGAAAATTAGACTTAAAGACAACAACAAGGCGCTTCAGTGTGCTTAGGGGCTCCCCCCAGAGGCTATCAAGCATTAGCCCAAATGGAGAGGAGTTCGGTCAATGACCATTTAGGACCATTACTCATTTAATTATCCATGTTTTTATCGTTGTCTTAACAAGTATATCAGCTCAAGTTGGAGCATGGAAATTTGTGCTAACAAATTGATGTCGTTGTCGAGGAATGCAAGCCTTGTTGACAACGACATCAGTGAGTTTTTTAATTTAATTTGTTTGTTTTTCCAACTCACTTGGCAACTCCACGGGATACGGGGACGACTCCACAGGGGACTTACATAAGAAGATCTTTCAGTTTTGATTCCGTCACAAGTTCTAGTTTTGAGCTTGAAGTAACTCTAACATCTTTCAGGAACAAGACTATCCTTTCACCAAGAACTCCTCTCGAAGTTGGTAAGCGTAAGAGTTTTTAGGTAAGTTCTTTTTCGACGAGCACTATGGTGAGTGTATCTTCGACATCTTCATCTTTCTTTTTATTTCCATCTCGAGCTAGTAGTAGGGTAGCAATTGTACTTGTTTCTATATGAGATTAACAATATGGCTGAAGTTGTGAGGCCACCATTAAGGTGGAGATTTTATGTTTTTGACCCACTAAGCTTTGTTGCATTCCCAGATTATCCTCATGACTTACCTACACGTAAATGGCTTAAATTCTTACCTTTGTTTGCAGGAAGGTTGGGAGAATCAGTTGAGGACCACTTCACTGCTTTTTCAAAATTGTTGGATGATTTTGAGGTGGACCATGAGGATGTGGTGATGATGGTGTTTGTGTTGAACCTCGAGGGGGAGGCACGAACATGGTACAAATCCCTTCCAGATGCCTCCATTGATGGATGGGATTTGTTCCAAGAGAATTTTACTGAAAAATGGGTGTATAAGCCAAACAATTCTTCCTTAATTAATGCTTTTACTCATATTAAAAAGAATGGGGATGAAACTGTCACCGATTTTAATGCTCGTTTTTCTAGAAATTATTATAAATTTCCTCTTACTATAAGGCGTAATGATGTTTGTGCTTTGATTTTTTATCTTGAGGCATTTGATGGAATTTTGGGTATTTTTCTCAGGGATAAGGAACCTCGAACTCTGGAGGAGGCCCGGGTTGTTTCTATTAAGTTGGAAAGATATTTTATGGAATCTTATGGATTCATTCCGATCCATGACTTTCAACTACCAATTGTTAAAGCAGTGCAAGTCTATGTTATTGAAGATGAACCACAACTTGCACAGTATCAAGTTCCCAACGATGAAAAGGAGGGTTATAGCCTAATTTTAGATGATCCGGAACCAATAGTTGAACCATTTGAGTCACATGCATAGTTCCAAGGAGATGAAGATGAATATTTGAATACTAAAGAGTGTTCATTGGTTCCTCTCATTAGTGAAGATGAAAAGTTTCAAGAGGAGAAACCATAGGTTAACCAAGTAGAGATTATTCAACATGGGATTTCATCTGTGTCCATCCTAGTAGAGGCTTCATCCTTTCCTATCATAGCAGTGGTCCAGGAACAACTTTATCAGATACCATTATAGCAAGGAACCATTTTTGGTTCAACCAAAGGATGATATCCCTTACACTTTTCTTGCGATTCCACATCCTGAGGTTGTTCTTCAAGGTCCTAAGATTGATCAGTGCTTGGATATCAGGGTTCATCATGACCCAGTTGAGCTTAGGATGATGGAAGTATTTCAGCAGGTAGATTCCAAGAGTTTTGGCTCTCATGCATTCACACTTATTACTATTGAAATACTGTGTTCTAAGCCCCAATTAGCATCCTTCAGTCAACCAACAACCTTCAATTATACCTTCATTGGAAAATACATCAAGGGAGCTTTGGGTTATATAATATTTCATGGTTGGTCCCCCTGGAAGGTTGACTTCGATGACCTTTCTTGTCGGACTGATCATTTGGCCGTATGGTTACATTGGTCCTTTGAGTATGATGATTTAATCATGGCAGCTTTGAGGTAAAAAAAAATTGGGTCTAGGGTAGTTGTCTTTCCTCTTCCGCATGGTCATTTTAATATTTTTAGCTTGCTATTTTTTTTAGGATTTTAGGACAGCAATCTACATCTTCCTTGCATTGTATTTTCTTTCATTTATTTACTTCAGTCTTTGCATAAGTATCGTTGATTTTTTTCCTACTTATATCAGCATGTGGTCGTGTCTTGTGTGTCTTTCTTTTCTTGAATAAATGACTATCCATAATTGTTATTCCTGGGATAAAATATAAATGCCAAATCCTACACATGTCGAGCCTTGTGTCTACCATTACAGTGAGCCTAGATGGGGGTCTCATTTTGTCATTGTTCCCAAAGAATTGAACCTTTAGGATGGGTAGTTTTGAGGAGACATAGGAGAGTCTTGAATAATCTTATGTCTTGTCTCCTCATCTCTTATCATTGAGTCCTATGCATTGACTCATTCGTCCCCCCCATCCAGCAATATGGATATGGTACTTGGTTCTTTCACCTTGATCTTCTTGAGTTATCACTTCGCGCTGAGGGAAGAGAGACATCATTGCTCTTCTTTTCAGTAGGTCATCCTATATCGACTTCGACACATTATCTACGGATGACCCAGAAGTAGAGCACCTTGGTAGCCATTAGCCTCATTGGCGGTTATCTCACATCCGACAAGGTTGAGTATCATTGGGCCTTGATTGGATGATCCTTGTAACTGTTCGACTTCATAACATCTTTCACAGTGACATGTTGTTCTCGTACCTTAGGACCCATTGTCATTATTGTTGGTGTTCCTTTGCACTTGACATGTGTTTACATTATTGGCATATGATCAAGTGACTCTCTCCCTTGCGTCAACGTCAAGACATTTACCATGGGGAGTGTTATCGCACAATTTGTAGGTTGGGAAAAGCCCAATCCAAACCACAATATGGTGACAACTAAGAGAACACCTACCCACTGTCACCTTAGATAGGTATTCTTGTCACTTTAGAGATGAAGTAATCACCTCAAGGGGGGAATCAGAGTGACCTTGGGGGAAATGAGATGGAAGATGGAAATATGATGAAGAGTCCCCCTATAGGTCAAATATGGAAGGTAAGAAGGGATTGAAAAGAGTCTCATAGATGGTAGAAGATATACCACAATGTAGCAGAATTTCCAAGTAGTGATTGTACCTTCCCGAGATGCAAGGAAAACAAAGATACAAGCCCAATAATATGTTTGAAAAGCAAGTTAAGATTATTGTCCCTAATTTCAGAAATAAACAGTAATATATATCAGCAACATAATTATAACAAGAGCTACAAATAAAGTTGCTAAAAGTCTAGTTAAGATTGCAAGAGACAAGCTAGCAATGACTAGTTTAACTCAAGATTAATGCATACGACCTTAGCAATGAAACAAATCTGTAAGAAAAATGTATTGTAGAGATACTATTGCAGCCTTATGGCTGTAGAAAACAAGTTGTTACAGCAACAAATTCAACCACTAACACTTACCAATATTCCACCCAAAAGATGTGTTGAGATTAGTAGATTATTGTGGCAGACTTTTAGCAAATTCCAATGGTTGAAAAGTGAGTTATTAAGAGAGTTGTATTAGGGTTTATGCATCCCTAATGGCTGTAGATTAAAATTTATGACAGCTCCAAAAAGACTAAGAGAACCAAGAGTCCCTAGAGGGTTTGGCAACCTTAAGGCATCCACAAAAGAACCCAACTTAAACAAGATTGATATCTCACTGAAACATGTTTACCAATGCAAACAATTTTACTTCTCCAATGCAAAAATCAGATTAGTGCCTTTATAATTGGGTGATGGAGTCTTTAAAACACAAGTTAGATCAACAAGATCCCTAGGGGTGTAAATCCTCTTACTCCCTAGGGTATGTCAATCAACTAAGATAAATCTAGGAGGGTATACACACTTGTATTTCTCCTAGCAACCCTTGTTCAAGAAATGACTTATAAACTTAACAAATGAGATGAAGCTTGATGGATGGTGTATGTAACATACTCCTCCTAGGGTTTCAACCAACAATAACCAAGAAAGAGCAAGAAATAACTAAAAAATGCAGATTTTTCCTTACCAATTCCAAGAAAGAGAGAGAGATCAAACCCTAGTTCACCAAACATTTACCATTCAAGAGCAAGTAAAGAAGCCTCCAAGAGGTGTGCACCACTTAGACTCATCCAATCACCAAGAAATAACACTAAATAGAATTTGCACAAGAGAGAGATACTAAAAATGCCCAAGAGGGTGCAAATTTTAGCCAACTAGTCTTTTCACAATGGGAGAGCTATGATCCAAATGAAATAGAGTTGATCTATATTTATACAAAATGTTCTAAACATAATTTGTCCACTTAAGTTAGGGTAAACACAAAATAACGAGACAACAACCCTTATTTTTCCCCTTTACAAAAATAATATTAAATAATTCTTAATTTGCACATAGAGAAACCTTAAAAGGCAAGATGTCACCCCTTTAGGGAAACCTTTGGGCCTTTTTTGGTAAGTCATTGAGACTGGAGAAGGGACATTGGGCTTCCAAAATCCATAATCCAAGTCACTAGGACCTCTCTCCACTAAATCAAGGTGCCAATCCTCATCAAAGTGCCAAGTGTCACATCACCACCACATCCTAGCCCCTATGTGATGTCAAGCTCCAAGAAGGTGACATTTTTCCTCTTTAAAGTAAATCATTTGGCATGTGGGGGTTGGGTAAGATCCTCCAAGGTGTCCTCTAGACCTCAAAAGACATGTCTCCATGATCCATAATGTGGTACCTTGGCATCCAACTTGTGGGCTTCAATCCCCATGGAAGCCCAAGCTAGGCTTGGTCCTCCAAAATTGTCCACCAGATGGGTCCTATAAAGACAAATGGATACGCCCTCCAAGGATCTCAATTCAAAGCATCATCATGAGTAAATAAAATCAATAAGAGATCCATTTAAGAAAGTACATCAAAACCACCTCATCAAAATAAACTAATGCTCAAAGACCCTATGCAATTTTCCAAGTTTAGGTATGGGAGGGTTGGCAAAACGACCTATTGGGTGAATTGTTCCTCGAGTTTAGTAGTGTTTCCCGAGGGGACCTCCCTCTAAGTCATGTGGATGAATTTTCATGAATGACAGGAAGAATTTTAGGCATGGGGTTCATGACATACAAGGCGCTGTAGTGTCTCACTTATGGGTGCCTTTGTAGAGGGTGTGTTGCACCTTCGTTTTCAATGCATCATTTTTCCAAGCCCATTCATTTCCATTAATTAATTAAGGTCCAAAAATTCGGTACTCCTTAGGTTGAATTGATTAGCTTGGGGGGAAATACCAAAGTGTCGCTTGAAGGGAGAAGTACACATAGTGCCATGGGGGTATAGTCTAGCTTGTAACGCACTTTGTGTAAATCCCTCAATCAAGTGGGACATTTATGTTATGTGTTTTCTTTTGTAGGTCTTTG
>JASDQU011309964.1:8568-22864 GCA_032191745.1 Picea mariana
TTTTGATTTTGTTTATGATAATAAAGGTTTGTACCTAGAAATTGATCTTTCTCCACTCGAGAGTTAAAATGGATTTATACTTGTATATACTATTTTATATTAATATTAATAAATAAACTATAAATTAAATTTATGATATCTATATCCTATAATATAAATATTTGATATCGTATTCATTATTAATATGTAATAATGTTTTGTTAAATTTTATTCAATTAATTATTGAAATTTATTTATTTTTTCTTTTTTCATGTCGATCTTGTTTTGTGATATACATTTTGCACCCAACACGTGGTTGTTGGCAGAGTTCAGGTTCACATTTATAGTCATGCTTATGTATCAAGAGTCCTACCCTGACCTACCGCAACATGAGATTTAGTAATTTATAGAATATTACAACAATGTACCAAGATTTATAATAATTTATATAATGCTATAACACTTTTTAGTTAAAGAATAGTATAAACAATTATTAAAATTTTATTCATTATTATTTTTAATGTTAGAATTTGATCCTTCTTGACTCTACAGTTAAAATGGATATATACTTGTATATACTATTTAATATTAATATTAATAAATAAACTATAAATTAAATTTATGATATCTATCCTATAATATTAATATTAAATATTGTATTCATTATTAATATGTGATAATGTTTTGTTAAATTTTATTCAATTAATTATTGAAATTTATTTTTATTTTTCATTTTCCATGTAGAGCTTGTTCAGTGATATACATTTTGCACCCAACAATTACGGAGTAGCTGGTTCAAATTTTTCATTTTTCATGTCCAATGTGTTTCGTGATATACATTTTGCACACAACACATCCGTCATGTACATTTTTTCCGCAACAATTATGGAGTCGAGGGTTACAAAGTTATAGAATATTATAACATTGTACAAGGATTTATAGTAATTTATATAATGTTATAACACTTTTTACTTAAAAAACAATATAAACAATTATTTAAATTTTATTCAATATTATTTTTAATGTTTTTAAATGTAAATTGAGAAATTTGGAATTTTGAAATTTTGATTTTGTTTGTAATAATAACGGTTTGTACCTAGAAATTGATCATTCTTCACTCTAGAGAATGGATATATACTTGTATATACTATTTTATATCTATATTAATAACCACACTCCCAGGCCCGCTGGGGCCATGATTCAGAAGGAAGGGGGGCAAATCAGTGCCTCCTACAGTCAAACTACTGCGAATGGAAGCACCAGCGAGGGGGTCAAGCGACCGCCCTTTGAGCCGCCGCCGAACATGTGAGACGCACTCATCACGGAAGGCACCTTCAAGGACTGCGAGATGGACATCGACCTGGCAAACCCAATGGCCTCTGCTACAGCACCGACACCTTGGCTCCCTGGTAAGTGCATTCCTCAATCACCGCAGGCCCCGAAGTACACAGTCATCTCTCCAAGGATAGAGGAGCAAAAACAGTATATGAGAGACCACTCCCTTGTAGGAAAATTCCTAGGGAGATGGCCATTAGAAAGGGATCTAATCAAGTGGATACAGTACTGGTGGAAACCAAAATGGCACTATGAATTATAGCTAGGCTCAAAGGGCTTTTTTACAATCATACTGTACAATCTTGAGGACCGCACCCGCATCTTTGATGGGGGACCATATTTCTTTAACTCCGCCGGGCTTTTCTTAACATTTTGGACCGAGAAGATCAACCCTGAAAAAGAGGATTTCACCCATGCTCCAGTGTGGCTCCGTCTGTACTCTCTCCCTCAAGAATTTTGGTTGGAAGAGGTCTTGGCCGGTATAGGAAATACCATTGGAATTTATGTAAAGTATTCAGAAGCTACCAAACAACGACGATACACCTCGTATGCACGAATCTGTGTATACTTGAATATAGCAAAACCACTGCCAGGAACTATCATTCTTGAGTACCAAGACGAAGACTGGATCCAAACCATTGACTATGAACACATTCCCTTCCAATGCTGGAAATGCCATGAACACAGGCACCTGTTCAGAGAATTCCCCCTCAATGCGGCTCACAAAGAAGGGAACCGAGTAGAAGGAAAGGACAAGGACAACTTCGTTCAACCAAGCGGAAAAGGCGACAAGCAGGGCGGAGGCAGCAAAATCAAGTAAGTAAAGATCCCTCTACCAGTAACAAATTCGCTATTTTATAGGATCAACCCAAGGACCCTTCAACCAAAATAACTCCCAGGGAGCTCCTTGGGGATAACCCCTCCCTTCCTGAGGGACAAGAGGAAGATCGACCATCACAAGGCAAGGAGGTCGATCAACCCCCACAAACCCCTGTAGGGGACCCACAAGATCTCTTGGACATGGAGGATGGGGACGCTGATATGGAAACCGAAGAGCAAGACCTGGCTGGGGTGGACCTGGAACACCTTGAACATGCCTACAGATAGCAAAAATTGTATACTATACCCTGGGACCAATTACAGAAAGTACATAAGGTTTTTCTCAACTCCTCCGCCGACTCCTCAGTGCGATCCAGTAAGGGTTTAGGGATACAGGGCAGTCAATCGAAGAACCAAGGTAAAAACCAGAAAGATGACAAGAAAAGAGGTAGGAAGTCTACCAACAAACTCATACAGGAAATAGGACATTTTATGGTCAACTCAGGGCAAATCCACCTAATCTAAGACAGTTTTCCTCCCCTCCCTACCCCCCCTCACTCATCATGAAGATTATCTCTTGGAATATTAGAGGCCTCAATGGACGTAGCAAGAAAAAATTGCTACGGGATCTGATCTTTGCAGAAAAACCAGATATACTATTACTTCAGGAAACGAAATGCTCAACTGAGGACATTGATAAGCTTCTCCCCTACTGTTGGAAGCAAGTGGAAGAAATCTCAACAGCCGCTACAGGCACAGCTGGAGGACTAGCTGTCATTTGGAATTCAGCCACAGTAATGCTAGGGAACTTCATTACCACCAGATGGTCTATTACAGCGGACTACAGGCTTATAGGATCCAACAAACCAGGCCACCTAACCAATGTATATGGCCCAGCCAACCCAAGGGACAAACAAGCCTTTCTCAGTAGCCTGGAATACCTCTCCAACCTAATCATACATAAGCACTGGACCATAGGGGGAGATTACAATCTTATTTGAAACCTAGAAGAGAAAAAAGGGGGCTCACGACGCCTGGATCAAGACATTCATGACTTCAACAGCCTCATAGACAATCTTAACTTGATTGACCTGGAAACTATCAATGGCACCTTCACATGGACAAATAGAAGAACAGGATCACACCAGATCGCCTGCAAACTTGATCGCTTCTTAATCTCTGACTCCCTTATGTTGGAAGGAATAGCCATGGAGGCAAGTATCTTAAATACTCATGGCTCGGACCATTGGCCCATCCAGCTGTGGATAGAAGTGCCAGCGTCACCAGGGAAAAAACCATTTCGGTTCGAGCAATTCTGGCTCAACCATCCAGACTTTCAAGCCAAGATCCAAGGCTGGTGGGAACAGGAAGAGGTCACACAAGGATCCAAGATGCTCAGGTTTCATCAAAAGTTAAAAAACCTTAAACAACTCATTAAGACCTGGAATAAGCACACCTTTGGCAACATTATTGACTCCCAAAGGAAATTATCGGAGCAGATGGAGACGATACAAACCCAGATCTGACTGCAAGGATTAACGGATGAGTCAAAAGTCTAGGAAGCAACAACTGCACAACAACTGGATGCCAGGAAGGCATAGGAAGAGATTCTATGGAAGAAGAAATCACGCATCCAGTGGCTCAAGGAGGGGGATCACAACTCTAAGTTCTTCCACAGATCTATCATGCAACACTGCCACTCTAATAGAATCACACACTTAATCTCGGATGCCGGTGAGCACATTCTCTCCCATGAAGACATGGTAGCAACACTGACTGAATACTATAGGAACCTCCTCACGGAGCCTGCTCAGAGAAGATCGGCAGCCATAGGTAAAATAATGCAGCATGTGCCTGCCCTCATCACCAGAGAGAAAAACTTGGCTCTACTACGACCCATCACAATCGAGGAGGTGGATCAGGCACTGCAAGACACTCCCAAGGGCAAGGCTCCTGGACCAGATGGATTTACAAGAGATTTTTTCCACCACTGCTGGCCAATGATCAGAGTAGAGGTCTGGGAGATTATGGAGGGCTCCCGCGCCACTGGACAGGTCCTTCAAGCTCTCAACGCTACCTTCCTCACTCTCATACCCAAAGAGGGGTAGGCCCACCACCCCAAGAAGTTCAAACTCATTGCCCTTTGCAACATCATATATAAACTTCTAACAAAGGTAATATCTCGTAGACTCAAACCCATTCTGCCTACCATCATCTCTCCGGAACAATCTGGTTACATAGAAGGCAGAAAAATCTTGGACAACGTTATTCTGGCACATGAGGTGATTCACTCTTTGTAGAAAACTAAATTGCCAGGTATGCTCCTTAAATTAGATTTCTCTAAGGCCTTTGATAAGATAAGCTGGGCCTATATGAAGGAATTTCTCCTCGCTTTTGGCTTTGACAAACTTTGGGTGACTTGGATCTTGAACCTCACCTCTACTGCTTTCTTCTCTATCCTTTTTAATGGCATCCCCTCCCGTCCCTTCACCCCTTCATGAGGAATTAGACAGGGAGACCCCATCTCCCCCTTCCTTTTCATCGTCATGGCAGAAGGTCTTAGTCGAAGTATTCAAGTGGCAGTAGCAGATGGTACTCTGGCAGGCTTACCGCTGCATGGCATCACACCTCCTCTTTCACACAGTCAATTCGTGGATGACACGCTCCTGATGGGCACCCCAATGGTCAGGGAAGAAAAATCCATTCTTCAGATCCTCCAGACTTTCTCGAAAGCCTCAAGTCTAGACTGCAACAAAGACAAATCCCTTATCTTTTTCTTTAATACGCCCCCTCCTGTCCAGCGCCATATCTCTGATCTCCTAGGCTTCCAAAGAAGTTACCTTCCATCCAAATACCTGGGCATCCCTCTGATTGATAATGCCCTTCGAAACTCCTCTTGGGAGCATTTGCTCACCTATTTTACCAAGCAGCTCTCTTCTTGGACCCTTAGAGTTCTTAACTTTCCAAGCCAGCTCACTCTCCTTCGCGCGGTTCTCTAGTCCCTTCCCACCTATCTCTTCTCAGTGCTGGCAGCTCCTACCTTTGTATTGTCAACTATCAAAAACTTGCAGAGGAACTTCCTGTGGCAAGGTCTCAACACAGGGAAGAAAATAGCGCTTGTTATTTGGGACAAACTCTGCCAGCACAAAGAGAAAGGATGACTTGGCCTACGAGATCCTAGCCTCATGAATAAAGTCCTCAGCACCAAAATCTAGTGGAGATGGCTCAAGAAACCTAGGGACCTCTGGGCACGCTTATGGAGAAGGAAATATGCACCCGAGATAGTAGAAAAAAACCTCATACGCTGGAATGGAGATGCACCTGGGTCTTTAATCTGGGTAGCAACTAGGAAAAATAGATCCCTCATCACCCAGCACGCCTTTTGGGAAATCAGAAACGGAAAAATAGCCTTATTTTGGAAAGATTCCTAGCAACAATGGCCCACCTTGGACGAAGAGGATTGGGCAGAGCGAATCAACGCTCCAGCCATGCAGGCGGGCCCGAAAATAGTGGCGGATTACTGGAGGGATGACCCACAGGATAACACTTGGTGGCATTTTCTTATTGACAGGCACAACATGAACCTAGACGACCACGTGGACCTGGGCCCTTATCAGACCGAAATGCTCAAACGAAAAATCCCCAAGCTCACGGGAGAGGATATCCTTCGATGGGGATACAGGCCGAGAGGCACCTACAGCATAAGCGAATCCTACCACATCAAAATTCAACCGAACCTGGAACCTACACGGACGATTTGGCGAAAGATTTGGAACCTCAGACATTGGCCCAAAATCACTCTCTTCCTCTGGCTTGTGGTCCATTCCAGCATTCTCACCTGGGACAATCTCTCTAAAAGAGGCTTTGTGGGACCCTCCATGTGCATACTTTGTGGGGAGGCAGCTAAAACCATGAATCACCTCCTTACCTCTTGCCCGTACACTGCACAGATCTGGGACCAAAATGCGCTTGTCATGCACACCTCAGACTGTGTTCGAGACAACATTGTCGACACCATTACCAATTGGAGGGACCAAGTGTTTCACTCTCCCCTCCTGAATCGTATCTGGAAATTGATCCCTGGCTTCATCCTCTGGAAGGTTTGGAAGGAAAGAAACAAAAGACTCTTCAGGAACACCTTCCTCCCTTGGCAACAATGTTGGGCTCGCTGCCGCCTCAACATTCTGGAAACTCTCAAGCTCTATCCTTGGACAGAAACAGACCTGACCAACAATCCGTCAGAACTCCTGATCCTGAAACTTTGGCTGCCTATCCCCTTCCCCTCTTCCCCCTCCTCCCTCCCTACCCCTTCCCCCTCCCTCAGTCCCTCCTCATGGTCGGCTCCGCCGACTGACTTCATCAAACTCAATTTTGACGGAGCCTCCAAAGGTAATCCAGGGGCTGCGATATATGGAGCAGTCTTTCGTAATCATCATGGGAACATCATTATTATCAGTGCAGGATCTCTCGGCTACACCACAAATAATGTGGCGGAACTCTGGGCACTCACCCGGGGGCTGCAAATGGCCAAGGATTACAAATTCACTCAGCTCATTGTAGAAGGCGATTCCCAAATCGTCATCAATCTCCTTGGCAGAATTTTGAATGGAGCTGATCTAGCTAAAATCTCTCCAAGCTGGAGACTCTCGCATGGGCTAAAGACCATAGCAGAGTTACAGCACTCCAACCAGGCAGTCATACCAGCTCACGTCAGAAAGAGAGCGAATCAGGTGGCGGATGACCTGGCTAATACAGGGGTGAATTGGGATGGATCGAAAATTCTCTGCGCCATTGATCTCACTCTGGAGCACCCTATCCTCCAGCAATGCATACACAAAGAGATGGAAGTGGAAAAACACCCAGATGGGGTGATGGGGCCAACTATCTGGCGAACAGAGGGAGAGGGGACGCCGGCAGTGCACAGAGCCATGTGCTCGGCTCATGCCCACTGCTGCAGATGCCCTCATGCATTAAATTGGATTTATGACGATGGGAGGGGAATTTAATCAAGCTCCCCCGACCTCCTTTTCACAGAGTGCAATGGTGCGGGTGGTCTATGTTTTATCCCTGCAGCTTGGGTTTGGTTCTGCTGGTTCGCTCATGGTGTTTCTACCTCTCCGGTCGCTCCCTGTTCTCAACCTGGGTTCTGCAGACCTCCCTCTTCCACCAGGCCTCACCATGTCGCGCCAGCGACTTTGACCACACAGGGGTTCTCCCTGGCATCCTCGGCAGCCCCGTGTTTCAACTTCATCCCCTCGTTCGTCTCCCACTTCTTCTTCGTCGTTCCGACCACCTGTGTCAACTGCCCACACTCCCCCCACTGCACCCTTTTCGACCTTCGATTGCCTAGCAATCATTGACACCAGCCCGAACCCTTCTTGGTGCCACCTCCTCGACCCCTCTACCTCCAGGTACTCCACTTCCCCTACTGGGATGCCTGGCCAGGGTCGACCAGGCCACAAAAAGAAGCCGCCATCCTCCAACCCGTCGAGCGAAAACCTCATCATCTTGCATGACTTAGTTTTTCAACTCCATCAAGGAGTGGAGGACCTACAATTTCGAGTTCAACAGATGGAAGGGCGCCTCTCAATCCTCCTCCAGCTTCTTTCTAATCACCACGAGGCCCCTCCCGCAGATTCAGATGAAGCACCTTCCACCACAAGCGATCACGAGAGCTTCCAATAGCAGGGCGCTGTAGAGGACAATGAGGAACCAGATCGACAAGAATTCAAGCAAGCATTCATGGACACCGACAAGCAGGAGCAAACACCGTCAAGCTATGTTGAGGCTGTTAAGGGAAAGGTTCAGTCGAAGGCCAAGGAGACGACAGGCACCAGTCTACAGGTGTACATCCCGCCGACAGGTGCTGAGAAGGATGCTAACGTGGATGCGAGCAACGAAGGCACTGACATGCAGTGGGCAACCGACGGGACACCTATCGTCGAGGAGCCATGGCCAGGCCTTTTGCCAGAGTATGTGCCAGATTATACACCACATGTCATTTTTTAGATTTTACTCTAGTGACCTCCTTGGTAGTAAAGTTGTCTGACTACTCTAAGACTGTTAGTAACTCTGGCGCTAGAATTGCCTGGTTGGCTGAACTGGTTTCTCCTTCTGGAGCAGGTCAGTAATTACAACCAGTTGAATTGTAGTTTTTGTACTCTTGGTCTGGTTTCTGGAAGGCCTTTTTATATATAAAAATAAAAAATACTTACTTACAAAATAAAAATAAAAAAATAAACTATAAATAAAATTTATAATATCTATCCTACAATATTAATATTAAATATAATATTCATTAATAATATGTGATAACGTTTTGTTAAATTTTATTCATTTAACTTTTCAAATTTATTTATATTTTTCATGTCTAGCTTGTTCTGTCATACACATGTTAAGTAAACATTTAAGGCTCTGAGACATGTTAGGTAAACATTTAAGGATGTCAGAACCATCCAAGGGCCTCATGATGTGTAAAATTTAAGAAACAATGCTTGTGGCAGGCTTTACTTTTGTTAAATACTTAATAATAATAATAATAATAAATAGAGAAATCTTGGATACGCTAGCATATCAAACATTGAGATAAATTTAATGTTAGCATTAATCCACCTTCAAGCAATGCATAAGAAAATATATGATTCAAAAAGACCGTGTACGATAAAAAAGTTTAGATATGCTAACATATAAAACATTGGGAATAGCCAAGCCAACAATAAGACCTCCAATCTATTATCCTATCACATCATGACATATAAAATTTAGTAATTTTTAAAATATTATAACATTGTATCAAGATTTATAGTAATTTATATAATGCTATAACACACTCTAAAGTTTAAATGGATATATACTTGTATATGATATTTTATATTAATATTAATAAATAAACTTTAAATTAAATTTATGATATCTATTCTATAAAATTAATATTAAATATAGTATTCATTATTAATATGTGATAATGTTTTGTTAAATTTTATTCAATTAATTATTGAAATTTATTTCTATTTTTCATTTTCCATGTCGAGTTCGTGATATACATTTTGCACCCAACACTTCCGTCATATACATTTTTCACCCAACACTTCCGTCATATACATTTTACACCTAACAATTACATTTTACACCTAACAATTACGGAGTCTTGGGTTGCAGAGTTATAGAATATTATAACATTGTACAAAGATTTATAATAATTTATATAATGCTATAACACATTTTACTTAAAGAACAGTATAAACAATTATGTAACTTTTATTCAATATTATTTTTAATGTTTTTAAATGCAAATTGAGAAATTTGAAGTTTTGATTTTGTTTATGATAATAAAGGTTTGTACTTGTAAATTGATCCTTCTTGACTCTATTTATTTTTATTTTTCATTTTTCATGTTCCTTGATACATCTTGCACCCAACAATTCCGTATATACATGAGACTGAGTAATTTATAGAATATTATAACATTGTTTCAAGATTTATACTAATTTATATAATGTTATAACACTTTTTAGTTAAATAATATTATAAAAAATTATTTAAATTTTATTCAATATTATTTTTAACATTTTTAAATGTAAATTTACAATTTTGAAATTTCGATTTTGTTTATGATAATAAATTTTTGTACCTAGAAATTGATCTTTCTTGACTCTAGAGTTAAAATGGATATATAATTGTATATATTATTTTATATTAATATTAATAAATAAACTATAAATTAAATTTATGATATCTATCCTATGATATTAATATTAAAAATCGTATTCATTATTAATATGTGATAATGTTTTTGTTAAATTTTATTCAATTAATTATTGATTTTTTTTGTCATTTTCGATGTCGAGTTTGTTTCGTGATATGCATTTTTCACCCAACAATTACGGAGTCACAAGATGGCGGAGTCATGGGTTCACATTTTTCATTTTTTATGTACAACGTGTTCCGTGATATACATTTTGCACCCAACACTTCTGTCATATACATTTTGTAGCCAACAATTACGGAGTCTCGGGTTGTAGAGTTATAGAATATTATAAAATTGTATCAAGATTTATAGTAATTTATATAATGTTATAACATTTTTTACTTAAAGAACACTATAAACAATTATTTAAATTTTATTCAATATTATTTTTAATGTTTTAAAATGTAAACTGGGAAAATTTTGGAATTTTGATTTTGTTTATGATAATAAAGGTTTGTACTTATAATTTGATCCTTCTTGACTCTATTTATTTTTTTATTTTTCATTTTTCATGTCCCGCTTGTTCAGTGATATACATCTTGCATCAAAGACTTCCATCATATACATTTTGCACCCAACAATTCCTTCATATACATGAGACTGAGTAATTTAAATAATATTATAACATTGTACCAAAATTTATAGTAATTTATATAATGCTATAACACTTTTACTTAAATAATAATATAAACAATTATTTAAATTTTATTCAATATTATTTTTAATGTTTTTAAATGTAAATTTGAAATTTTGGAATTTTGAATTTGTTTATGATAATAAAGTTTTGTACTTAGAAATTGATCATTCTTGACTCTAGAGTTAAAATGGATATATACTTGTATATACTATTTTATATTAATATTAATAAATAAACTATAAATTAATATTATGATATCTATCCTATAATATTAATATTAAATATCGTATTCATTATTAATATGTGATAATGTTTTGTTAAATTGTATTCAATTAATTATTGAAATTTATTTTTATTTTTCATTTTTCATGTCGAGCTTGTTCTGTGATATACATTTTGCACCCAACAGAGCTTGTTCTGTGATATACATTTTGCACCCAACAGTCATGTCGACCATGTTCTGTGATATACATTTTTCACCCAACACTTCCATCATATAAATTTTCTACCCAACAATTATTGAGTGGTGGGTTGTCGGAGTTGGGGGTTCACATTTATAGTCATTCTTATGTATCACTAGTCCACTATGACATACCACAACATGAGATTTAGTAATTTGTAGAATATTATAACATTGCACCAAGATTTATAGTAATTTATATAATGCTATAACACTTTTTACTTAAAAAATAGTATAAACAATTATTTAAATTTTATTCAATATTATTTTTAATGTTTGTATATGCAAATTTGGAATTTTGGAATTTTGGAATTTTGATTTTGTTTATGATAATAAAGTTTTGTACCTAGAATTTGATTCTTGACTCTAAATAAACTATAAATTAAATTTATGATAACTATCCTATAATATTGGAGAATTGACAGTTGCGACGAGCTAGGGTTTGGAAGTCGCGACCACAACAGAGAGCATCATGAGCAGTGGGGGGTGGGGGCAAGGGGACCCCCTCATACAAACAGGTAGTAGTGGACAGAGGAAAAGGGCCAAGAAGCAGAGTTTTCAAGGCACCAACGATAGGAACCTCGGGATCAGACCCAGGGAAACATTAAGAAAGAAGTCGAGACAAAAATGAGACCATGGAGGAAGTCGCTATGGAGACTCAGACTGAAAAGCACGAGACCAGGAAGGTTAATGAGACAGAGGAGTGCAATCCCTGCAAACCCAAAATAACATTGATACCCAAGGTAGTACTGGAAGACCCACAAATGAAACTCTACTGGGATCAAATGAAGATGCATGTGCTCATATGCAATTTCATGGGGTTGTGGCCCATAGAAAGAACTCTACACAACTGGATTAAATACCATTGGAAGCCAAATGGAGAAGTGGAACTCCACCTAGGCTCAAAGGGTTTCTTCACAACAGTCTTTATTAACCTGGAGGATAGAGACAGAGTCTTCGAGGGAGGTCCATACTTCCATGCCTCAACGGGACTCTACATGCAACCTTGGAAAGAAAATTTTTCCCTAGAGAAAGAAATGTTCAAAAAGGTACCAGTATGGCTGAGACTCTATTCCCTACCCCTAGACTATTGGATGCCCTCTACCTTTGAAGCAACAGGAAACAAATTGGGGAAATATTTGAAGACCTCAGAAGACACCATAAAAGGAAGATACACATCGTATGCAAGAATCTATATAGAGATGGACATTTCTGGAGCACTCCTAGAAGCCATAAGTCTGGAATTCAGGGATGAGGAATGGATCCAAAACACAGATTATGAATAGATCCCCTTTATATGTAGACAATTCCATGAACATGGACACTTGATCAGAGAGTTCCCTCTGAACAAAAGGTTGGAAGCGGTAAATCCCAAAACACAGCAGGACGAGGAAGGGTTTATAACCCCGAACTCCAGGAACAGAGAAAATAAAAAGAAAAATAAAACCTCTACAGGAAATACCCAGGAGACCCAGAATACGATGGAAGAAAGGGACCAAACAAAAAAAGAGATAGCAGAAGAAAAGGACTCAACAAAAGTTCCAAAAGTCAAGGACCAAACAACAAAAGAGCCCACCCAATAGCCAAACATTACAACATCTCAGGGGAGTTGCACAACCCCGATGGATAGAGAAACAAAAGAGGACAACACTGCCATGCAAGACACAGAGAGGGATGCAAAGATGACCCCGAGAAAAGTAGGTACAGAAGACCCCGATCTCAGAGACTTGGTGGAAAGGGAAGGGATAGACCTTCTGCACATATTAAAACAATGGAAAAGGCACGGAGTCGACAACGTACCAACAAAGCAACTTGACCGCATCCAATACCTATTCCTCCTATGGGAGGAAGTCAAATCCAAAGGATAAAAATGCACACACGGGGAGATATGAAAACTAGGAGTGAAATTCTGTGAGGTACAATCGCAACCATCACCCAAACAGACGAGAAGGAAAAAAGGTAGGAAATCAAATAGGGTATCACTACAGGAGCTGGGAGCACTACTGATAAACTTGGGTAAGATCAATAAACTCCTTCCCCACTTTCCCCCACATTTTTAAAAATGAAGGTTATAACTTGGAATATAAGAGGCCTAAATAGCCCAAGAAAACAAAGAATATTTAGGAATAAGCTAAAGAAGGAGAAATTAGATCTCAATTTTATTCAAGAGACGAAATGTACTACAGACAAAATGGAGGCAATCAATAAATGACACTAGTGCAAGTACAATATGGTTTCCATCGAATACCACCAAAGGTCAGGAAGCATACTCACTCTTTGGAACCCACAAATCCTAAATTTAATAGCAGCCGAGGCAACTAGGTACACCCTAACAGTACACATGAAAATCATAGAAAATATTGAGGAGATTCTATGCACAAATGTGTATGGGCCCAACGGGCTAGAGGAAAATAAAGGAATGATTCGAGACCTAGAAGATATCAAAGGTCGAGCCACAAAACTACATTGGATACTAGCAGGGGACTTCAACATTATCACCTCCCTTATGGAAAAGAAGGGTGGTACGAGAAGATTGGATCAGGATGCGGAGGAGTTTTCAAATTTTATAGACAGAGTGGAGATGGTAGACATCCAAACCAAGAATGGCCAGTTCACTTGGACCAATAAATGGATGAACCAGTTCCAGGTAGCTACAAGACTTGACTGATTCCTTATATCGGAGTCGATCATCATGCATGGGATAACCTTAGACTGCAACATCCTCCCCTGGGGTGGATCTGATCACTGACCAGTACAACTAGAAGCAGGCTTCCAAACAAGACCTAAGAATAGACCCTTCAGATTTGAGAAAATCTGGATTGATCACCCGACTTTCAAGGAAAAAATCAAACAATGGTGGTGAAAGGAGCAACCAGAGCAAGGGACTAGTATGTTCAAACTACACAAGAAACTTAAATACATCAGAAAAAAAGTTCAAGGAATGGAACAAGGATATCTTTGGGAACATAAACATAGAGAAAAACGACATCGAAGAAAAAATGAAAAAACTCCAAGAAACTTTCTTACGGGAAGGCTATACGGAGGACTGGAAAAAGGAAGAGCTCCAAATGACACAAGAATGGGAGGCATGATGCCAACAGGAGTAAACACTCTGGCATCAAAAGTCTCACATTCAATGTCTAAAGGAAGGAGAGAGAAACACCAAGTTCTTCCACAGAATAACCATGGCTAGAAGAGCCCATAACAAAATACTGAAGATCAAGGACCAGGATGGAATTGAGCGTGAGTAACATCAGGAGATTGAAAGCACTCTGGTCATCCACTTCCATAGGATAGCTCGAGAACCTCATCAAGACAG
>JASDQU011309965.1:17386-29233 GCA_032191745.1 Picea mariana
ATTCACCTATAGTAAGCTCTCCAAATGTCAATCAATCAAAACAATTTAAGATACAAAAAGGGGCTAGGTTTTCACCATGCACCTTACATCACATGAATCACACCCCTAGCATGGTGTAAACGGTTTTGCAGCAACCCAAAAGCTAACATCCCCTCTTTGCAAGGAAAGTTTTTTCACCAACACCAATTTTCTCCCTTTGAATCTCCACTAAACCTGCCTTTTGCAAATCTGAATTTGCTACAGTCTCGAAATCAATCACTGATCCCCCCAAAAGTTCTTCAACAACCCTACTGTAATGTACCTTCATTTTTAATATCAAAAGTAGGGTCTACTGGTCTAACATTTCGTTGATGGCAACAATATGCAAATCAAAATACAACACATTAAGACCATTTGCAACATAGAGACCCTTCTTCTTAATTACTATGATAGAGTTTGGCATTACACCAATCTACATAAGGTCAAACTTTCCATCTTTAAATGCAAGGTCTAGATTGTAACTTCTCTAGACAACAAAATCAAGTTGAAGATCTCAATTTAATCAGA
Source organism: Picea mariana (assembly GCA_032191745.1). Classification (NCBI taxonomy): domain Eukaryota; kingdom Viridiplantae; phylum Streptophyta; class Pinopsida; order Pinales; family Pinaceae; genus Picea; species Picea mariana. Next base: position 17,933 of record JASDQU011309965.1, read on the forward strand.
ACTAACACTTCACAATTTGCCACATAATAACTTTTTAAGATGGCGGCACGTAAGCATAGATAGCATAACCAAATTATGATAAGCATAAGCATATGATTCACTTACTGACTCTATCTCAAAAGTTCCTCAATCATTTCCACTCATCAATTCCCTAGAATCTCTTAGATGGAGGTCTTGTTCTCTCCAAAAGAGGACAGTCCTAGGGTTTAAGGTTAAGGTCCTTAAGCTCATGCATATAACACCTTATCCCTTGATTAGAAGTGTGATTCCATGATCATTAGGGTCATAATAAACATAAGGAAATCATATAATTTTTAAAATCTACAGGCTTCTTTACTAATGATTATTTAATCTATAGACCTCTTGCCTCATTATTCGCTAATACATGGTTATACAGAATGGCTTAAGACCTTATAGAAAAATAAATCATAGTATTGTGGCCAAAACATGATACAATTCATCATACAATAGAGGTGAATACCTCACAATAATCTTCAAAATCATTTACAACAATTACACAATTATCTGTGCATAGCTTTCATATAATTTCAAGGGCATGGGGGATCTAGCCTCCTTATTTCAAGAGGCCAATGTAAGAGTAAAAATGGTTCAAACCAATCAATAACCATCTCATTTAATCCCTTAGAAACATTCACATCATATGCCGAGACTTTTCATATACAACAAACACAAATTGTATGGGGTATGGGGGATTTGAGTAGCCTTTCTTGACCTGACTGTATTTTCACCTTTTGGGGAACGAAACAGATGAATCTAATTCTGAAATTTGGTGAGCATGTGGATATTGATTACAGCTACTTGATGTTAAAATTTGAATGCCAATGGACACCGTATGGCTAAGTTATAGTAGAATTTCATCTACAGCCATTTTGTGTTTTTAGGAGTCGTACAGAAAAATCTGAAGCTAAGTTTTGGTGAGCATGTAGATATTTATGTCAGTTACTTTCTGTTAAAATTTGAACATCAATGGACACCGTATGGCCAAGTTAGAATAGAATTCCATCTACAGCCATTTTGTGTTTTTAGAAGTCATACTGACAAATATGAAACTAATTTTTCGTGAGCATGTAGATATTGATGTCATCTACTTTCTATTAAAATTTGAAGATCAACGGACACCATATGGTCAAGTTATAGTAGAATTTCATCTACAGCCATTTTGCATTTTTAAGGGCCATACAAGCAAATCAGAGGCTAATGTTTGGTGAGCATGTGGGGATATGTACTAGCTAACTCCACTCAAAAATTTTCCTTTATTAGACTTCATATGAAATAATTTCACTAAAAATACAAAAATGGTTTTCAATGCATTTCTACAAAACAGTTTGCATGCAAGAGGTTTATCAATGCATTATTGTACAAATTTTGCAATTTAATAACTTATAACAAAAACGATTCACTCAATGACATCTACATAATTTCCATGGCATGCCCTCAAAATAAATAATGATAACATGCATGCGCATTTCATCATGATTGTAATTTTAATAAAAATAAAAATAATACACTTAGTTTTCATAAAATGAGTTCCAAGGCAATTGACTTTGGGTGAACCATTTTCCTTCCAGCCATAGGCAAATCCTTTGTGAATGCCACCCCCATGCTGGGCTATGAGACCACCAGGGTGAAGCAGATTTGTCAAAGCTCCCAAATCACTCTTCTCTTTACCACAAGCTTCCAAACCAACCCAGAAAGCCAACAAAAAGTGTAGAGTCTCAAGAAAGTACTTCCCGCCTCAATCTTGGTGTCTAATTCCATATGATACTGCCTCTTTCAGTTCTCTATGGATCCTATGATAGTTGGGTTTCTTTTTTTCATCAAGAACTCTATTCTCTCCTCAAGAAGTCCCTTTTTTCTCCACCCTCTCTCCCTAATTCAAATTCTTTTTTTTTTGCATGAAGGAGAGGGAAAGGAAGAGTCCTAATCCAACTCTTCCACTTCCTTAATGATAGGGATTACGAATCCTAGTTGAACTCTCCTTGATTGCATGAATATAGGAATTAGTTTCTACGATATAGAAGGTAGGTATTTAAGGATATGAAATAATTATTTAAAGTAATTAATCATTTCACTAGGCTCATAATTATAATATCATAAATATCAGGATAGAATGTTAATATGACAATCACATGAAAGAGGTTGTAGATAGGATATAATAATAACCATGAGACATAGATGAAGTCCCCCCTTAGACCCCCTTACCTTTCCCCTCTGGTGGACTCATAGCCCCATCGATGTTTCCTCTCTCCAGTCAGCCTTGGAACTTTTCATTATATTCACAATGTAGCCTTGGAACCTTTCATTATATTCACAACGATCATGTTTAGACGTTTTTAAGAACGCCATGGTAAGTCCACCTCATGGCATGAAACAAAACGTAGTAATGAAAAACATAATTACAATATAAACAAGATCAAGTTCAAAGGGTCGAGAGTTATTACACCAATGCTATCCCAATATCTTGAACCTACCCTCTGCTAGGGGCTTGACCACCTGCGAGTTTGAAGGAACATAACCTTGGACCATCAACAACTTGCCAAACTCCATCATTCTCCATGTTAACTACACAAGTCATAATCTTCTCACACCATATCAYAAGCCGTTTAGAATTCCTTACAAAGATAATCTCATCTATACATAGGCCCAAGACAAGTGGAATAAACCAAAGAMAAAAATCCGCACAAGTCTCATCCATCCAAAAGTACCAAGCTCATAGTGCAAACAAAAACCCATATAGGGCCTCCAAAAAATTGTAAACATGGGTATCTTGCYCATGCACCTCAAAACCTTTGGCAATTGAAGCAAMGGCGTCAACAAGGTCAACTCTCTCTTTCTGAGAGAATCCTTTGGTCATTGGAGCAAGAGTCTCATCAAGGCCAATTCTCTCTTTCTGAGAAAATTCAACAACCCTGTCTTGGTACTCCTCAATGCTCCCATCAACTGCAAAATTGGAATTAATCACTGATTCTACAATAGATTTTGAACCTATCTCGATGGTATCTTGCCATACATGCTTTGTATATCCTCCTCAAAACTCAAAGTCTCACCCAACTTCTCGCTGGCATGTATAAGCACTGCAAGATCTGCTAGTAACTTGTAAAGGCCACTGCCCCACAAACCTCTAGCCAAAGTCCTCAGACTTGATAGACTACAATTACTGATAGTGCAATGTTGTCCTTCAAATGCAACTCTACATTGAAAATTTGCCATACAAGAAATTGAAAGAGATTCTTCTTCAAACCAAGAACAGAGAAAACATCATTCAACTCAAGAACATCACTTGATGGCATCTGGAAGGAAATGGAGCCCAGTCCTTTCATAGGATAATTGGCATCATCATTGAACTCCATGCTTATTTCTCCCTTTTGCTCCTAAAACCTACTGTAGAGTTTATGTGATAAGTCATATGTCTTGATGCCCTACTGTCCACATACCACCCAATACTTGACACAATGTTGGTAGAGAAACAAGAGACCTTGGAGAATGTAGTCTCAATCTTGGATGCTAACTCATCCGCTCTAGCTATAGTCTCTGCCCTCATTGCAACCTGTCTCTGTTTCTTGGCCTTCCCTTTCTTCTTCTATGGACATTGGCTAGCAGAATGTCCATTTTGGTGACACTTGAAACACTTCGCATATCTCAAATCCTACTTACCTTGGCTTGATTCTTCCTTCTTACCCTTCCTGGGTCCTTTCTTGCTTCCCTTCCTCATCCTATCAATGAGGGCTAGGTCTTCTACTTCACTGTCTTGCTGAACTGGATTCTAACCTTGTCTCTTCTCGCATAATGTCATCCGAAAGCTTCGTAAAAAATGGTAGCTTCTCACTAGTACAAATACCTTGGACAAAGGGTTTCCAAGATGGAGTAAACCCATTGAAGACAATGGGTAGCAACTCCTCATCCTCTAGTTTTGCCCCTATGGCAGCTAACTGATCTCTCAACTCCGTGATCCTTCCCAAGTAGCTAGCCATTGAATGTGTCATTGATGTGGATGGCCTTCAATTTACCTCACAGAATCATGAATGATCCTTCATTGAATCAAGAATGATTCTCTTTGCCTTGGCCTCCTTTTTATCATGCTTGATCAATTGTTTCAGATTGGTAAGTGCAGTGATCTCTTTCTTAACATGCTCCCAAAGCTCAACCTCTTCCAGTAGCATTCACAGCTTGTATTTCCAAGGTGTAAAATTGGAAGCACCTTCCATCCTCTCATACTCTCTAAGATCGAGAGTAGTCATCCCTGCAAATCTGAAGCACACCTCAAAGAAAAATCAACAAAAAATCAAGTAGATCACCCTTCTAGGGTTCAAGCGCTTCTCCAGGCATGTTAGGGTTTCRCACCCAACAATCTATCACAGGTCAAACACCTCTCCCAGGCATGGAACAACTGAAATATCSAACTCCCTCTTCACCAAGAGAACAATCTCAGCGAAATCAGCTCTGATACTATGTGAAAATTTCGAAAGTCTGCACTTTAAAACCCCTTAGAAATTTCACCTCATTTACTTGAGGTTCTTTGGATCTATTTCATAGAACTTGGTTCCATCTGAARTAYTTATTACAAATTCTGTCCAACCTTTTCACTAGGCAATCTCAAGAAGAYAGACACTGAAAATATACTTGAAGGAAATGTGAATATTACATCCCTTATGGCACAATCTCAACAACACACAGATCTGAAAATTGCTTTTATAATAGCAGATTTGTAATAGCACTAAATCTGATTCTAGTTTCATTTAGGGATTCTAAAACACAGAACACTTCATCCCGGCTGTCCCAACAAATCAGCTCATTAAAACAGCCATGGAACTACTCATAAAAATGAGAAACCAAACTCTGATTTTCAGATCTGCAACATATAAATTTAGGACAGCAATAATACACTTCATATATTCACACAAATGAAGATAAAGTACAACCTTAGCTCTTCCCAAGCTGGTACAAGTCGTCCCTTCAACTCATCCCAAGCAAGGACTTTCCAATTGCCTCCCAAACCCTAGCTAGGGCATCTACCATCAACAACAAACCTAACTAGCAATACAAAGGCTTAGCAAGGCATCCCACCATGGTATCCAGCCACATCGAAGGCTCCACAACAAACTAGCATCAACACCAAGAAATCCACCCTTGGATCTCTCACTTTGCATCCCATTAGCTAGCAAGGAGATTCACTAAGTATGCATCACACAAACTCTACTTGCATCCAAGTGCAACAAATCTTACTCTAGGGTTTCATCCCATAAACCGTAGGTCTAGCTCACACCAAGACTTCAAGACGTTTACCCTAGCACTCCAAGTCTTCTCTAGGATTTACTTCACACAATCCCTAAGTCTTCCAAATCATGTGTCACACAAGCATAGACTCCAAGACAAGTACATCAAGATTACAAGTACATAGTTGAATAGTTTGTTATAACAAAGGCTCTCTCCTCCCTTTCTATAAGATAGGCGAGGGAGGCCAACAATAGAAAGGTGGATTCGTTCCACAACAACCTACTCTAAGTCACTAGACTAGGTCCACAAGTGGAGTGCTCCTCTACCAAGAGAGTATACATATCAGTTGGTCGTTGGGCACCACCTCCAAAGTGGCGTGTTCTCCAAGCTAAACTCCACATGTCAAGTGCTCATCAAAACACTGCACACGCTCATCCTCCATATGTGTGTAACTGGGTCCACAAGCAACCTCTAGTAGCATCCTACAAGAAAGAATCCCTAAAAGACAAGTGCTCTACCTCTTTCCTTTTGAGATAAATAAAGTCTAGTTAACAACTAGCCAAGAATACTATCTTTTCAACTTTATTTATAAAAGCTAGTAACTTCATGGCAATATACATTCAACCGAAGAACATAATGCTATTTAAGGAAACTCTGCATCAATCTCATGGTTCCTTTTGTTCAATGCCAGGTTGTTGTTTGGGATTGTTAAGAAAATTGGAACATCAAAAGGGATCGCATTGAAGTCTGGAGAAGGGAAAGACAATGGGGTGTTGGTGGGGGATATTATATGCACCCAACAAAATCATATAAAAATCTTGTTGATGGGACTACCTTTCCAAAAATACATTAACTACGATTATAAAAAAACAATATTGACAGGTCCTTCCAACTTCATGGAGGATCTTAGAGAGAAGAACAATGATTTTGCAAGAAAAATCTTTTTCTATTCTCAAGGGATCCTCTTGATATGTATGGCACAATGGTAATTTGCAGACAAAGATCATGGGCAATCTCTAGAATATTGGATGGGTTATGCTCGTCTTTTCTTAWWAAACAATAGATTTCATTAATTTCAAAATAATGTAACACAATTTACAAGGCTATTTTTATAATGAAATGGTGGGCTACAATAGGCAGGCCACRAAATGGTCTATCATGAAAATCTTCAAAATGCCCTTTTAAGTACAAAATGCTTTTAAGGCTATAATTCTGTAATAATTGTCCACATATTTCCAAACAAATTYKATATGATAKAAAGGCTACAAAACAGTGGCCCTTTTGGCCATATGCATATCCCTATCAAGTATCATGAGARCAATAGGGGCACTGCCATTAATTTTCGACTATTGCCTAACCACTTGCCAATGGTTCYTGACATCCAATAGAGCTTGACTTCTAAACATTTGATGGGCTTCCTCCAGCTTAGGCAATCCAACTTGGTTTGAACTCAACACCAACTGACAAAGCCTTGTTGATTTGGTCTGACAAATAAGATCCGCAATCCAACTAGAGGCTGAAGCAGTAGTTGTTACGGTAGACAGGAAATTGCCACTTTTCATAACTGTGGAAAGCGTTGTATAAAGATGGATATTGCAATTGTGGTGATCATTCTTAACTTTTCATAGAAGATTTTTTGCTGGGAAAATTTGACTCTAGATAACTTTTTGAGCTAATTGTATGAGATTTGGCCTCACAATCCTTGTCAGAACTATGATCCGCGAAGTGTCTCCACCCTTGGTCTCACTCTTTACTTACATAGCTGATGTACATGGAGTGCTCTAAGCTACCAAAAATAGCATAGTAAATAGTGAATATACCAAATATAGCAAGGGAGCATGGATCCCAAGTACAATAATGATGATGAATTGTATCTGCAATTCTTAGGAAATAGGAGACTATCTCCCAATAACCCCAAAAGGTAACTATATTAAATAATCATATATAACTGTGTGTATGACTAATATTATCCTATATGTAGTATGTACTAATTCTAGCTCATTACTTACATGGGCTCAGTTCTAGGCTGACCTACTATTTACTTAAACAAGTGGTCCCTTATATTGGCTAGAGGGTCATAATACCCTCCCTCATTGGAGTGGTTTGTCTTTGAAGGGTAAGATGAAAACTATATGTATGATCTTTGTAAGTGGGAGTTGGATTCTTGTCATTCTTGATTGTCTATCCATTCATAAGAAATCTTTAGTGGCGTCAACCTTTAATAGTTTGTCTTCATATAGTTATCAGTGATCACGTCTTCGATTTCATCTATTTCCATAACCTTGTCTTCATATAGTTAGTATGTCTTTGATTTCATGTATTTCCATAACCTTGCCACTTGGTCATAGTTGTTGGTTGTTGATAGTATCACTTAATGTGGTTGTCTTCCTTTCAATTCCACATGTATCCACAAATTTTCCATTTACTTCCTCGGAAATGTGGGTGTTGCTATACACCATTTTGTCTTGTTTGCATAGATTCTTGGAAATGAAAATATTGATATGGTTCCACTCTTGTAAGTGTTTCCTCTTTTTTCTGAAAGAGATTCCTTTCTACTCTAGAAGCATTACAATTATCCTAGACATTAGGCACCACAAGCAACTTGTTTCAAAAGTGAGACGACCCTTGAAGGGCAAACCACTAATCACAAGTGCTTTCCTTCGATTAAGTTGCCATGATGGTGGGGTATTCTTTTGTCAAAAGAACCCATGACTTGCACTTGGTTCCAATCGTTTATCCATGACATTGTGGAAAGTGAACCTTTGTAAGTGGCTTGACACGTGATCGTTTTCTCTATTGAACCACGACCTCATTGGCAGATTTTCCTTTTTTTCTTCATACTTATCTTCAATGTTTTCTTTTGTCTTATTATTTGGTTCTATCTTTTATACTTTTTCTTTGTTTATGTTTACTACATGGAAAATGTCTATCATGTATTTTCTTCTCAGTCCTCAAGCTAGAAATCAACTTCTTCAAGCAGTTTCCCATGACTTTCCTTTGTTTTTTCTTTCTTTACTTCTGCAATTAAAGTTTGATACTATATGCCTATCTGTTACTTCGTTCTTCAATTCTTGCTTGCATCTTTGACTTGACTTCCTTTGTATCTAGGGTTTCTTCAACCTTTTTACAAATCACTTCTTTGATTCTTTTGGTGTTTTCTTCATCTATAGTATCCAATTCTGTGTCAATTTATTGTTTTTTCTTTTCTTATTTTAACCTCTTTACCTCTTTAAAGAGGGTCTGGGTATGGTTTCATAGTCTATAAATTTTTTCATCCTTTCTTGCAATTTCTTCCTTTAACTTATCTTTTTCCCTATTTAATTTGTTTGCTTTCCTTTATTTTTATTTTTTGAGTTACTTAATAAGGATTTTATTAAGATTTTGCACTTTGGACATTTCAACATCTCCCTTCGTAAGTTTTTCTTTAGCTTCCTTCAATACATCATTGATTTTTTTGCATATTTTGCTCATTTTTAGCATGAAGGGAACCCATTTCCTTAGCTCCTTTTGCTTAATTCTCTTCTTTTCAGGGTTTTCAAAATCTTCCCATGTGAATATTGATCTTGTGGCACTATCAAGATTAAATTGCTTATTACGAGCTTCACCAACAAAGGACAACCATGTTAGATACAGATCATCCATATTTTCCCTTACAATACATCGATTCCATCTTCATCTCCATAAAACATTTGTCTCGCCATAAGTTCTTGAAAGTAGGTACTGAAATATGAGGATAAAATTCCAATTGATATATGTTACTCTCTAATGCATATATGAATTTGAGTAATGTTCTTGGAACCTTTCATTGATATGTTCATAACTGTCTACTTAGATAAAATATTGATTTTTGGTTGGATCAGGGAAGAGCTACTACAACACATTTGACAAGTTCTAGACACCCTTTGACACCACAAATTGAAGGCTAATTTGGGGAAATGTTCATTTTCACTAGGGAAGATCTAGTACTTGGGACATATCATCAACAAAACTAGGGTGCATGTTGATCTTGACGAGATTTAGATCGTCCAAGCTACATGTTGGTACATGGTTTATAGCAACGAGACCATTTATTTGTTATAGTATGACACAAGTTGCATTCTTTGACTAGTCTCCTTAGATTGAAGGATAGCACTCTTGTGGGTGTTTGATCCCACCTAGTATCCTGATCATTAGTATTAGATCTTAGAAGATCCATTGATATTGACCATTGTTAGTGAACTTAGATGCTCTATTCCAGAGCTTCATTTGTCATTGCAAGTACTTCTAGACTTAACAGATTGGTCAAAGTTGAATGCTTGTTTTGATAAGATCTAGGTACTGAAAGCATGGGTCAATCTTACTCCCCCTATCAACCCTTTGACACAATGGACACAATATATAGTGATGGGTAACACCAACTCACTTGCTTTTCCAACCTTGAGGCAAGCATTGTGTAAACGATGATCTTGGAGCCCTTCAAAAACAACATGAGGAAATCTACAATCAATTTCTAGAACTCTTAAGATGAATAGTGCCATAGACTCTACTTGAAGCATTTGCTCAATATAGATTGAGTTTGTTTAGTGGCAAAAATCCCTTTAAAGTGAAGATCAATAAAAACATTTCAATACTTGAAGGGAAGATTGACACCAAGGCATGCAATGAGTGTTTTAGTGCACTGTTATCACACAGTTTGTAGGATAGGTTTAAAAGCTTGGAGATAAGACTCAAACTGGCCTAATAGGAGCTTCCCCACCCACTGTCACCTCGATGGGGAGCTCTCTCTATTCAGGGTGGCTAATCCCAAGGGAGACGTCCCTAGTAATCTGGGGTTCTGAAGGAAAAGGATCAAGGTTTTAAGGCTCAAAGGTTAAGGTAAGCATTCCCTTCACACATTACTGCCAAATGGATAGTCAAAGAAAAGATAGTCCACTGAAAGGGCACCTGTTTGCGAGACAAGGCAAATGAAACTAAAATGTGCATACAATGGTTAGTACTTCAAAATATTAATGACTATCTTTAATACATGTGAGCAATAATAAATGTAATTATTGACGAAGTCAATGATTGCAATTAAAGCTTATGTTTTATAATATCACTTCTTCAATAAATGCAAAATGACAATAGCATTCAATGTATAAAATCAATCTTTATGTGATCACAATGCAATAAATGTGCTCATACATAGATATTGTTGCTGCGTCACTATACGTTAGCCCTATTTCTAAGTTGTTTTTGAAAGGCAAGGAAGTGGACGTTTTGGACACTAAGCCAATGAAAGTAATCTATACCTTAATGCCAAATGCTAGAAGACAAAATCACAACGTCTTATACCAAACAAGAGATCAAAAATAAGTGTGACGTCACTAGCTAGTTAGGGTTAGGTTAGCTAGACAAAGAGGTGAACGTTTTGCTAATTGGGCCAATGAAATTGCTCAAAACCTCTATGGCTATCAATGGATGACCTAGCCGCAAGTTTTAGACCAAACAAGAGTTCAAATAGGGCAGGATGTCATCAACAAATTAGGGTTAGTAGAATGCTAGGGTTAGTAGGGTTTCAAATTAAGAGAGTTTGAAAGATTGTTGTGAGAACAAAAGGTTCAACGTTGCAAATTAGACTAGTGCCTTGGGTTAATGGAGTCAAATAGAGAGAGGCTAATGGCCTAGAAAGATTTAAACCTAAGGACGGGAGAGTTAGGTTTAATGGTGCTGCAATGGCAGGGCCACCAAATCAAAACCCTAAGGGGAGAAGGCTCATTCCGGTGTAGCTAAAGCTAGGCCTCATGCTCCTCCCTCTTTCCTTAGGACTCTTTGGCAAAAACGGCTAGCTATAAAACATAAATCTATGGCTGAAAAGTGTTGCTTGGGGACAAGGCTTTTCAAACCCTAAGAATCAAACCCTAGGTGTAAAATTAATTAGGCCTAGGACATCTTCTTTCTTCAATTTATGTTTAAAACTAACTCAAGAAAAAGAGGAACTAGTGTAGCAATGGCTAGGCTAGGTTCTCCTTAATCAAATGGCTAATCAAGCTTTTATCATGGGGACATGAAGCAAGGACCTACTTGTGTGCTTGCTCCCTAGGGGTT
>JASDQU011309966.1:2159-13905 GCA_032191745.1 Picea mariana
GTAATATTTTTCTAGCCAATGGTAAATTTCCGCATGACCTCCCCTTTCGAGAGAGTAAGTATCACTAGAAAGGTCTTGAATCTTCTCACATACACATCATATAATACCCATAAATTAGGAGTAGGACTCATCACTAGTTTCCACTTTTAACATAAACACTATGGTAAATTTAAAATTTGTTGACCTTCTCATGAAAATAACCTCTCGCAAGTGGTCAATGTCTTTCTTGTAACAATGACGTATAATTTACTCTTAGAATTACAAAGGTTAGATCATCTTTAAGTGGTACTGTACAAGCCATACTTAGGATTGATAAGGTTAGATTCTTCCTTATTATCACTACGAACCATGCTTGTGACTATGTTTTCATTTGAAATCAACTTTACTTGAGGTCTTCCACTTACTTACAAAGTGGAAGATTACCCTTAAGTCATTCATTACAATGTTTCACACATCAACAAATTATTTTCTAGGTTACAAGATTTGTTTCACTACATGACCCTTAATCTTAAAACATATCAAGTTGGACTTGGATGGTTTAAACAAGTTTAACCATAATGTGCACTTTGAGTTCTTTATTCCACACTCTAAAAATTTGATTCTCCATATGTTGTATTATATGTTTTTTTTTTGTGCCCTTATTTACATATATATTAGAATACATGTGTTATCTAACAAAGATATTTAAAGCATATATTCTACAAAGAATGGATAATGCTAGGCTACAAGTTTCAAGCATGTCGAAAGTTAGAAAAGTATGGTTGAAAGTTTCAAAAGACTTTGAGAATGTCTTCCACATCACACTTGTTAGGTAAAGTTGAATATTATATGTAGTACATACAACATTGTCTTTGCTATACACTTAAGTAATTTAGACCAAAATGAAAGAAAACATAATGTCAACTATGCAATATCAAAAGGAAAGACATAAAGAAGATAAATAAAATGACTTCAATATTATCATATCAATTAGGAAATGGTGTTTAAGTTATAACATATACTATAATATATTGGAAAATATATATATATATATATATATATATATATATATATATATATATATATATATATATATTATTTTAATTATTTAGCATGATATATGGAATGCAACAAGACAACAACACAATGAGGATTTTTGTACATAGAGTTGTAAGGATTTAAAGAAACATTTTCACGTAGCTTTTAAAAGTTTAATCTCTCTTATGGAATTCTTTAAAAATTTAATCCAAAAGGAATGGATTCTTTAAAAGATTAAATGGTCAACTAAATGGTTTTATTACATTAAATGCATACTTGAGTTAAAATTACACTATTTCAATTTTATTGTTTATTAATTATTTTGTTGGTTTGCCAATAATGTCTCCCATGTGAAAGCAAAGCATTTTCCATCTCCACACATTAAAGAAAAACAAAATCATGGTGAGTGGAGGTGTTTGATGTAGTTAAGATCAAACTGAAATTTATATGTTGTAGTCATTGATTGATACCTAAAGATTATACCCGTTTTGTCAAACAAACTCTATGACTGGGTGAATTGAATTTGTAAATTGATACGTGAAGATTATACCGGTCTTGTCAAACAAACTTTATGTCTGACATTGGATAAATTGATTTTGCAAAGTCTACCGATCTAATTGAATTTCCAGTCATACATTCATGATTTTGTCTTGCACTCTACATAAAGTATTAATGGCTCGTGTTATCATTGTTAATCATTATTTGAAAGACTTTTTGGATTTGGATTTCTATTGTGTGGTTCGAGATGAGACTATATGGGATCCTTCCCATCATCATTAAATATTTCCCGGTTTTAGATAGACTTTAAATTAAATATGCAGATTGTCAAATCTTATCATTTCCTTAACTTTCATACAAATTCATGATTTATTTTTTTATATTTTTTTTTACCAATTCCTACTTACTTGCATTATAATCTGTAATCCATCAGTAAGAGCATTGGGAAATTCGGTGGTGTTAATTCTGGCCAAATGCCTGACATAAGGGCAGGCAGTGGTAAAAGATGGACATTTGAATTGACAGAAACAGGCTCATTATATGTCTATGAACATACTGCAACCTTATCAAAAATTATGCTTTATCTAGAAGTAAAATAGTATAAAGATAAATCTCGAAAGATGCTCATTCTGATGTAATTAATCGTCCAACAACCTTAATTCATCGGATGTGTGCAAAAGACACTTGAATTTGAATCTGGTTCTCTGTTTAATAGAATGGTGTTGGTGTTGGTCCATTCTCTTCCTCGGAGCCTCGACAATTTAACGAAGAGCTTCAGTCAGGTCACGAGGTTGAAATGCATTCGATTGGTCATTGCTTCTGGTGGTGAGATTACTGTGAATGTCTCCAGTGGTGGGAAGTCTCTCCATTCTATAAATTTGCATGCCACATTGACGGTCTCGCGGTTTGGCTCCAACAAAGATTTCAATGGAGGGAAAGAATTGACCAAGCTACGAGGCAAAGGAGATATATGGGGAATTTGTTCTTGTAAAAATGATAAAACCTCAAAAGATAACGGTGCAAATAAGAGTTTTAAAACATTGGATTGGCCCATTTTGGAACGATGGGATGTACCTTGGGATGGGAAAACAACTCTCCTTACAATCATAGCATGTGGATTGAGCTTATTGTTGACAGGACTGGTAGAATCAGTAGAAACACCCTACCTTGGGATTCAACTAAGGCATTTGATGAGTTTAGATGAGTGAGCTATTCTCCTTTCCATAGATCAATTCCTAATAATAGTCGTTGGCCTTATTGTCATATATTGTCAATCGCTACAAGCCACTCCCGGATGACTTATTTTTCTTAGAATTGAAGGAACCTTTAAGGCTAGGAAATGGATGGCTTCTATGGGGAGGAGTGGGTGTTGTTGCTACATGTATCAAGGTAGCACTTGCAGGAGCAACTTTGACTTCTTTAAATTGTGAACCTCCACAATGAGAGGTATATGCCTTGTTACTTCTTCTACCACTGATTGGTACATCGAATATTAGCACGACCTGTTTGATAGGTGTAACAGGAGTCTTAGCACCAATTTATGAGGAAACTATATTCCGAGGTTATCTCACAACATCATTGACAAAATGGATTCCAACTCCTGTGGTTGTTCTATTACTAGTTTGATCTTTTTCTTAAATCTTATCTTGCCTCGTTTGTGTATTGGTATTTTATTCAAATGTTTCTGCTGAGATTTCCTTTAGCTTATGAAATAACAAGCAAGACTAGCAAGGAAATTGAGAAAACAATGGTGGCAGATGTTCGTCTGTGGGCGATGGATATGCTGCCACCGACAGATATCATCTTCATTGTTGGGAACGTGGATTTCTATTACATCTTTCAGAAGCTTCGGCAGAGATTGTATAATGTTTTCTTGGTTTGCCCATCTATGAGCGAAATATCTCAAGGCATGTTAAGTGCGGCCAATGATTGTCTGAGATGGTTACCTTTTCTCATGTCGTTACAGGATGAGGATTGGTAGCTACAACCTCATGGCACTCATGGATCAAATTTTGTCTATGCTCGAAATTTATCTAATAGTTCCTTCCTAGCTACTTCAATCTCTATTCATGGTAGAGAGGTGGACGAATTGAATAATACTTGGAGTTATGAAACTGGTAGGCATAATTTATTCATCCAACTATCTTAAAATAGTGGATGGGGTAATACATGAAGTCTTACATTTGATGAAATGAGCAGTAGTCCACTACCCACAACCTGGTTTCCATGGCCATTTTATTAGAACAAAAAAATACCTAGGAATCCTGTATCTTCAGCATTGTCTACAGAGAAGAATACATCCGCTTCGTTGGAGGAATTCAAAGCATGGCTAACCCTAGTTGTGAACGACAAGAAACATGCAGAAAATGGATACTATATTGGGCTCATTCATATGGACTTTCGGAAAGCAACCAGAAAGATTCTAAATGAGAAGTTGTTGGGATTTTCAGATATCAGAAATCTTGTAGAGAAATGCAAGGATATTGTTGTGCTCAAAGAAGTAAAGTGAGGATGCCATCTAGCTTTCATTGTTAAGCCGAACGAACAGAACAAGAACCCCATGTCTTCGCCAGGTGGGGTGAATCTGAATTCGAATAGAAAATTCAAATCTAAACATATGCCCAATTTCAAAGCACACCCAAAACTAAAACTGAAAGCTTCGGGGGATAATTTCAGAGAATTTATATGTCATATGTTGGTGGTGGTCAAATTCTCTCAGGGTTTCCTGATGTCCAGTCTACATCATAGATTTGAACAACATGTGGGAAAGTTTATTGATGTCAAGCATTTCAGATACAAAAACATGTCTAAACTTGTTGCATCACACAGTCACCTTGTATTAGTGGGTTGTGTTGGCCCTGGACCCATTCAAATATTTCGTTAGGGCTTTGTCAGCGACAAGGTGCTCAATCTCAATCCCAATTCCAATACAATCAAAGAAACCTCCATTAAGACGGCATGTGATCCTACTAATCTGAAAGCGAAGGTGTAAGTGGACCGCCCTTCGACTGGTAGAAGTGGCAAGGAATTGTTAGAAAACATGGCTTTGGAGGAAAACATATTGAACGAACAATTGGCTTACATGAGCCCTGAAACCTAATGGCCACCATATATGACTACTGGCTCACGACCATCAGTGAATTTTTAGTCCTTATAGAGAGGTTTCATTCCTTTTGTAGGCATAATCTTATTCACTTTGCATTTCAATAGCTAAAAAAAAAATGGCAGTGCCATGTGTTGGGATCATTATCTAACAAATTCACTACCATGTCTCCTATGAAAGTTCAAAATGTGGTTTCTATAGATTGGTTGAAATACATGTCTAGGATGGTCATTTAGTGAATTTCCATGCTAAGACATTTCATCACCCTCGATGGGCATCCAATTTGTTCAAAGTGATTTCTTCGGAAATTTTCACAAATTTATACATTGGACAAAGAATCTTAGATCATTAATCTAGTTCTGGTATTTGTTCTTCTTCATGTAAGTCAAAGAGAGGCACCACTCTTATCTATTTTCTTTCATTTGAAGTAGGGTTTCTCTTCATATAACTGAACTTCAAACTCCATGGGATTTGAAATTTGAACTTCTTCAAATTCCCCTAGGATTCATTCCATTGACTTGCTAAATGTGCCAGTGTTACAACCGTGTTGTGAAGTCTTATGCCAATTGATGATATAATATTCCAAATCCAAAGGATTTTGGATCTTCTTGTTCATTTCTTTTCATTCTTAGTTATTTGATTTTATGTCTATTTTTTGGTTTGGTTAGTTGTTTAACACTGTAATCAAACCAAATTTGCATAAAGACAAAATTCTATGGTGGGTGGTCAAGCCCAGTTTCAAAAATGATAACAACAAAGAGACAAATTATGACAACAACAAAGATCTAGAATTTGGGGCTATTCCATTCACATAACACTTGGATTAGAATTGAAATAAATTGAAAAACTTGAATTAATATTTGTTCCTAAATTTTACTTGGGTTCCTAAATTTTACTTGGGAAGGTCCATAGGCCCTAAGTTCTAGAACTTTGCTCTGATACCATATGTAACACCCATCGAGGTCTAGTCTTCTAGGTGTCTTCTTCTTGAGTGTAATATTGTTCAAAGATCTATAGTCAATACATATTCACCAAGGCCCATCCTTCTTGGGTATGATGATTATAGGCTACCCATAAGGTGAGGTGATTAGTTGAAATACTCCCTACTACAGCAATTGTTGCAATAGTTTATTCACTTCACCTACTTTTAGAACATACTTTCTATAAAACCCAATATTTGGTAACGGGGTGTTAGGAAAAAACTATATCTCATGCTCCACTTCCCTCTTTGGTGGAAATCCTTTAGGATATTGGAACACTCCTTTGTACACCTCTAAAAAATCCTCCAAATTGTATTTCTTCTTTTTAGTACATCCCTCCAACGATTCCTTTACTCCTACCAATTCATCACCCAATTGATTCTCTTGTAAGAAAATAAAAACATACTTCTAAATTGAACTAATCAACATTTTGGCTTGGTTGGAACTTACTAGTGAAATCTTCAATTTACCTTTATGTCCATTGATGATGAAAGAGTTCCCATCCTTGATGTGGTAGTACTAGTTTTCTCTTTCCATGAGCATCACATCCCTCATATACATGTAGGGGCCTCCAAAAACTAAACCACACATGTCAAGGAGTAATACATCTAACTCAACTTCATCAATAAAGT
Source organism: Picea mariana (assembly GCA_032191745.1). Taxonomy (NCBI): domain Eukaryota; kingdom Viridiplantae; phylum Streptophyta; class Pinopsida; order Pinales; family Pinaceae; genus Picea; species Picea mariana. The sequence goes on from JASDQU011309966.1 coordinate 8,390, forward strand.
TTTCAATTACAACAAATTTGATCTTACACAGTTTCATGACCTTGATATATACATCCTTGTTTACCCTCCCCAATGGATATGGGCTAGGATAATCATGAACCTCCAACACAAGCTTAGTGACTAGATCAACTTCTATGATATTGGACTGTGAACCAGAATCGAATAGAGAGTCTACCTTGGTATTCTTGACCTGGAACTTGATATGGAATATTTTTTTCATCTCCTTGTCTTCCTTGTGATGAATGCTAATCAAGTTCACCTCCTTCTACACTGAAGTGTAGTAAATATTTGCATCCACATCTAAGTTACTCTCTATCTGATTTCTTGAATTCTTGGCTAGAAGGTTTCTCTTCTTAGCCTCCTTCTTATAGTTCTTAGGGTTCATATTTGAATGTAGTTTCCAATACTTTTCCTTAGTGTTACTATCAAAACTCCAATGGTTATAATGGTTAATTGGATCCTTTCATTGATGTGCAGTGGATTCCATATTCATGTCTTTCCCTTTCCAATTCTTCTTCCCCTCCTTGGAAGTGTCTTGGTGCTCTTTATTCTTGGAACCACTTGGTTTTCCTTTCTTGTGGCCTATATTTTCTATATGTTGTTCTTGCACAAAGGCCTCATCAATTGTCTTGGGATTAAAGAGCATCACTTTGTTTTTCAAATGATCATGTATACCCTCTAGATACTTGAAGATTAAATATGGGTTCTTGGGAGAGATACTCAGCATGATAACCATCTTTTTGAATTTGGTGTTGTACTCCTACACACTCTGTCATTGTCTTTTTCTGAAGTAATTCCAATGGATCCATTAATCATCTACACACTCCATAGTGTATAATTGGAATGTAATGAGGGTTTTTAAATCCTTCCACTTGGTTACTAGTGGGTCACTCTCCAACCTAAGTTTCTTCGTGTGGATTTCCCACCAAGGGAACGCATGGCCCTCTAATTTCAGTCGATAAAATGAAATCTTATGCTACTCAACTATATTTTGAACACTGAAATAGACCTCTAATTGATGTAGCCAATGATTCAACTTTAGTGCATAGATATTACCTTGGTATGGCTTGATATCCACTTTTTCTTCCATTTTAAAAAAATACTACGAAGGGGTAATGGAATTGGAACTCATCTTCTCTTTCACGGGCTCTTTCCTCAAGTCTTTCTCTGGTTCTTCATTTTCTCCTAGTTTCCCCTCTTGTAACACCCATCTAGGATGTTAAACAATTAATCTTTCATTTTATACATACACAATAACAACTTTGTTTTAGCATAATTTCATTGATTTTCATTTACACAGTTCTTCTACATTTGCTCAATGATAAATCTAGATAACATGATGAAATAAGTAATATGTTAACTCTATGATTTAAAACTTAAAACAAAAATGTATAGAAAATATCAATAACCAAATACCACCCAAAAATACCTCCTCCTTAGCTTGTCGAAGCTCATCAATTGTAATGTAGTCCTGGGTGCTTCTAAGCATTCTTTTCCCGCTTTCCCAGAGTGAAACAATGGAATCCTCCCTGCCAACTAGGAGCCTAGATGGATTCCTAGCTCCTAGAAACCTTTCAGTTTCTTGGCCCTCTGTGTTTGTGACTCCAAGAACAACAAAGAACAAATGCTCAAAGAAAACTATCACAAGAATCATATCTTCCAAGAATTTCACAACCTCTCATCATGCTCAAAACTCTCCATCCTCCCTTCCTCACCACTTCTCCTCCCTATTTATCAAGTTTCCATACACCCTTCCCCAAGTCTCCTCAACCACCCTCATTATTATCCATCAACCTCCCTTATCTAGATATTTTTGGAAAATATTAAAATAAAACTAAATATAAATGAATTGCATTAAACAACAATAAATAAAATGAAAAGTATTTCTTCTCATGCTAGCTAATAAATGTTATTTGATAATTTCCCCCAAAATGTACATAACACCCCACCATGCTCATTTAATTTATCATACCCACCATCTATCAAAGTCAAGAAGGTATTTAATGCTTCTAGATATTTTGTATGGAATATAATTTACATATTCAATAAACATTCAATTAAATAGTTAATAATTTACTTTAATAATTAATACATTAATTAATTATATTAGTGTACATGGGTAGGGTATATGTGCATATCTATTAGACACATATAAACAATCATTGCCCCTAGTACATAGTTCCTATATGATCACTATGACATGTAGAACAACAGATCAAGTAATGCATCATTTAATAATCTTAACGAACTAAATTACACCAATTCATCAATAACTCATTGTCACACTTAAAATATCAATAGGAAATCAAAGAGGGTTTTAAACATGGTAGGAACTAAGTGAGTAAACAATAGTGGCATCTCTAATCCCCAATCAGTATTTTCAACTAACATCGAAGCATCCTTCTTTCCTAACCTACTTCCATATTCCATCCTATCCTTTCCTCTGTTGGACTAAGATGGAGCATCAACTATATTGACCTAACTCCAGATAGAACCTGTAAGAGGAAGTGTCATACATCTCGACCAAGCTTCCCCAACAAGCAACTAGCAGTCATCATCACATGTCTAGGGAAGCATGACTTCACACTACCCTCCCATGACTCTAGGTTTCAGAGGATAAATGATGGGAAATACCTCCACCCCTCCTTATAGAACTAGGGTCAACACCCTATAGCAAGCCATACTTTGAAACTATTGTTCTTAGAGTCACGTCATCAAACAATCACTCTGGGCAAGTTGCGCATCCTATCAAAACCACACTCACCACAAATCATAGCAATATTTTGAATCATAAATTAAATAATAAGTACAACATGTAGCATATACTATCTTCTTGATGTCTACGACATCCAAGTCACCTCAACACTACAGTCATTTGGCTATTGCATAACTCATTAACCTGTAAGTTAATCCACCAATAACTCATATCTATGCATATACATAATAATTTCATATAAGGATCCATATCTGTATTGACATTCAATTTAAGAAATGCATGTTTATTTTTGTCATGTCTGGTATCTGTTATGCATTCATATCATAACTTGAACTAGTATCCACTTACCTAAATTCCACATTTTAAATTGCATGTTTAAACAAACCAAAGAGCTATCATCACCATGAGTATATAACAATGAAAATAATATCATGCAACATAAAAATATGTACATATCTGAAATATCTATCTCAATCCAACTGAGCCCAAACAAATGTTAAGAATTGAATTACTAATATGAGTAAACAGTCAATCTTCTAACTCCCTAAAGATCAAGATATGGGGCGTTAAATACACCCACCCTTCAAGAACTTCGTCCCGAAGTTATAATGATTCAAAATATGAGGAGAATTTATGACATGACTTTTATGTGTCTTTCCTGATAGAAAACCTTATGCTATATTGGTCCCATTGGACCTTCACTTGATTAAAACGTGTTGAATATATTAATATCTTGATTGCACTACCCCTATTTGGTAGGCACCTTATTGTGTCCCAACTCTATTTTATTACCACTTGTAATTTAATTAATGAAAAGAAACTTTTCTCATACAGATTTATTTTTCCTTAGTTCCATATTTAAATTATAGTCTACTAATTTGACCACCATTTGAACCTTATCTCATCATTGGTTCTCTAGTTAAGTGAATAGTATATTGAGTTCGGCATAATTTGCATTAATTCATACATACAATTCTGCTTGAGATATATTGATAATTATAGACGAGCATTTGTTGACTTTGATCATCACTCTAGCTTGACAATACATATTCCATCACTCATGAGATTGACACACCAAAATTTTCCATGATTACAAGCATTGACTAAGATACTGCTAATTGATGGTCATGTGATGTTGTTACTTCATGGTTTGTTTTTCCGTTGTCCTTAATATCTCTCTTTTCTTTAAGTTATATAAATTATATCTCAAATAAGTTAATTGTCTAGTATAGGATTCTCTTCATCACGGTCGAGGAAAATCCTGCTTTCTATCATCAATTCACTATTACAAACATGCCTATACATAAAGAGCATCGTTTTGACACGTGGGTTAGTGAATGTTTTATACCAATAATAAATTTACTACAAGAGTTCATTCCAAAATATTTAGTCATTTGTCCTTGAGGTCTTCTATTCTCAACATTATACTTCTTATGTCTCAAAATTATATCCTCTATACCTGCGTAGTACTTACTAACTTTGGTATCTAGCTCTTTTCTTGTCCATTTCTAGCACTTTCAAGTTCTTTCCCCTACCATGAAAGACGTTTTTAACAATGGGAAGCATGTGTTCATCATTCCTCATATAGATTTATTTATTTACTTATTTATTTTCAAAGAGAGTTTCTTCATAGGGAAAAATCCTTGTTAGTGAGCAAGTAGTTGCTATACCAATTAATGTATTTCAAGGTGTTTCCTCCCATTTAGATAACTCATACCTCTTACAATGGACTCGTGCATAGTGACTAATAGAACTCAGTTGATATACCATGCCACACCTTATGACATAATAAAACACATTGTCATGATACTTCACTTATCGTTCTAAACTCAAGTTTTAAATTCACAACATAGGCTCACTTACAATATCCATTTGAATTTTCATTAGAATGTGGAACTAAACATAAGCACCCACTACAATCTTATGTTGTCAATATCGCCATACTAACCTACATAATGATTAAGTACAATGCACAGCATCCTCCTTCACACTACACTCTCTCTAGGCTCAAGACTCTTTCCCACTCACTCCCAAGTATAGAAGCAACCCAAGTGCATAAGCTATGCTCTTAAGATAGTAAAAATTCAATGGTACACAACAACAAATTCTCCATTAACTATGTAATATTTTTCTAGCCAATGGTAAATTTCCGCATGACCTCCCCTTTCGAGAGAGTAAGTATCACTAGAAAGGTCTTGAATCTTCTCACATACACATCATATAATACCCATAAATTAGGAGTAGGACTCATCACTAGTTTCCACTTTTAACATAAACACTATGGTAAATTTAAAAGTTGTTGACCTTCTCATGAAAATAACCTCTCGCAAGTGGTCAATGTCTTTCTTGTAACAATGATGTATCATTTACTCTTAGAATTACTAAGGTTAGATCATCTTTAAGTGGTATTGTACAAGCCATACTTAGGATTGATAAGGTTAGATTCTTCCTAATTATCACTACAAACCATGCTTGTGACTATGTTTTCATTTGAAATCAACTTTACTTGAGGTCTTCCACTAACTTACAAAGTGGAGGATAACCCCTAAGTTATTCATTACAATGTTTCCCACATCAAGACATTATTTTCTAGGTTACAAGATTTGTTTCACTACATGACCCTTAATCTTAAAACATATCAAGTTGGACTTGGATGGTTTAAACAAGTTTAACCATAATGTGCACTTTGAGTTCTTTATTCCACACTCTAAAAATTTGATTCTCCATATGTTGTATTATATGTTATTTTGTTTGCACCCTTATTTACATATATATTAGAATACATGTGTTATCTAACAAA
>JASDQU011309966.1:13925-25278 GCA_032191745.1 Picea mariana
TTAACATAAACACTATGGTAAATTTAAAAGTTGTTGACCTTCTCATGAAAATAACCTCTCGCAAGTGGTCAATGTCTTTCTTGTAACAATGATGTATCATTTACTCTTAGAATTACTAAGGTTAGATCATCTTTAAGTGGTATTGTACAAGCCATACTTAGGATTGATAAGGTTAGATTCTTCCTAATTATCACTACAAACCATGCTTGTGACTATGTTTTCATTTGAAATCAACTTTACTTGAGGTCTTCCACTAACTTACAAAGTGGAGGATAACCCCTAAGTTATTCATTACAATGTTTCCCACATCAAGACATTATTTTCTAGGTTACAAGATTTGTTTCACTACATGACCCTTAATCTTAAAACATATCAAGTTGGACTTGGATGGTTTAAACAAGTTTAACCATAATGTGCACTTTGAGTTCTTTATTCCACACTCTAAAAATTTGATTCTCCATATGTTGTATTATATGTTATTTTGTTTGCACCCTTATTTACATATATATTAGAATACATGTGTTATCTAACAAAGATATTTAAAGCATGTATTCTACAAAGAATGGATAATGCTAGGCTACAAGTTTCAAGCATGTCGAAAGTTAGAAAAGCATGGTCGAAAGTTTCAAAGACTTTGAGAATGTCTTCAAAGAGATGTGTCTTTCACATCACACTTGTTAGGTAAAGTTGAATCGTATATGTAGTACATACAACATTGTCTTTGCTATACACTTAAGTAATTTAGACCAAAGTGAAAGAAAACATAATGTCAACTATGCAATATCAAAATGAAAGACATAAAGAAGATAAAAAAAATGACTTCAATATTATCATATCAATTAGGAAATGGTGTATAAGTTATAACATATACTATAATATATTGGAATATCTATATATATTATTTTAATTATTTAGCATGATATATGGAATGCAACAAGACAACAACACAACGAGGGTTTTTGTACATAGAGTTGTGGGGATTTAAAGAAACATTTTCATGTAGCTTTTAAAAGTTTAATCTCTCTTATGGAATTCTTTAAAAATTTAATCCAAAAGGAACAGATTCTTTAAAAGATTAAATGGTCAACTAAATGATTTTATTACATTAAATACATACTTGAGTTAAAATTACACTATTTCAATTTTATTGTTTATTAATTATTTTGTTGGTTTTCCAATAATGTCTCCCATGTCAAAGCAAAGAATTTTCCATCTCCACACATTAAAGAAAAACACAATCATGGTGAGTGGAGGTGTTTGATTCAGTTAAGATCAAACTGAAATTTATATGTTGTAGTCATTGATTGATACGTAAAGATTATACCCATTTTGTCAAACAAACTCTATGACTGGGTGAACTGAATTTGTAAATTGATACGTGAAGATTATACCGGTCTTGTCAAACAAACTTTATTTTTGACATTGGCTGAATTGATTTTGAAAAAGTCTACCGATCTAATTGAATTTCCACTCATACATTCATGATTTTGGCTTGCACTCTATGTAAAGTATTAATGTCTCGTGTTATCATTGTTACTCATTATTTGAAGGACTTTTTGGATTTGGATTTCTATCATGTGGATCTAGATGAGACTATATGGGATTCTTCCCATCATCATTAAATATTTCCTGCTCTTAGATAGACTTTAAATGAAATATGCAGATTGTCAAATCTTATCGTTTCCTTAACTTTCATACAAATTCATGATTTATTTATTTATATTTTTTTGACCAATTCCTACTTACTTGCATTATAACCCATAATCCATCGGTAAGAGCATTGGAAAATTCGGTGGTGTTAATGCTGGCCAAATGCCTGACATAAGGGTAGGCAACGGTAAAAGATGGACATTTGAATTGACAGAAACAGGCTCATTATATGTCTATGAACATACTGCAAACTTATAGAAAATCATGTTTGCTCTAGAAGTAAAATAGTGTAAAGATAAATCTCGGAAGACACTCATTCCACTGTAATTAATCATCCAACAACCTTAATTCACCAGATGTGTGCAAAAGACACTTGAATTTGAATATGGTTCTCCATTTAACAGAATGGTGTTGGTGTTGGTCCATTCCCTTCCCCAGAGCCTTGGCAATTTAATGAAGAGCTTCAGTCAGGTTGCGAGGTCGAAACGCGTTCGGTTGTTCATTGCTTCTGGTGGTGAGATTACTGTGAATGTCTACAGTAGTGGGAAGACTTTCCATTCTGTAAATGTGCATGTCGCATTGACAGTCTCGTGGTTTGGCTTCAACAAAGATTTCAATGGAGGGAAAGAATTGACCAAGCTATGAGGCAAAGGAGATAGACGGGGAATTTGTTCTTGTAAAAATGATAAAACCTCAAAAGATAACGGTGTAGATAAGAGTTTTAAAACATTGGAATGGCCCATTTTGGAACAATGGGATGTACCTTGGGATGGGAAAACAACTCTTCTTACTATGATAGCATGTGGATTGAGCTTTTTGTTGACAGGACTGGCAGAATCAGCAGCAACATCCTACCTTGGGATTCAACTAAGGCATTTGATGAGTTTAGATGAGCGAGTTATTCTCCTTTCCATAGATCAATTCCTAATAACATCCATTGGCATTATCGTCATATATTGTCAATCGCTACAAGCCACTTCTGGATGACTTATTTTTCTTAGAATGGAAGGAACCTTTCAGGCTGGGAAATGAATGGCTTCTATGGGGAGGAGTGGGTGTTGTTGTTGCATGTATCAGGGTAGCACTTGCAAGAGCAACTTTGACTACTTTAAATGGTGAACCTCCACAATGAGAGGTATATGCCTTGTTACTTCTTCTACCACTGATTGGTACATCGAATATTAGCACGGCCTGTTTGAAAGGTGTAATAGGGATTTTAGCACCAATTTATGAGGAAACTGTATTCCAAGGTTATCTCACGACATCATTGACAAAATGTCTTCCAACTCCTGTGGTTGTGCTATTACTGGTTTGATCTTTTTCCTAAATTTTATCTTGCCTCGTTTGTGTATTGGTATTTTATTCAAATGTTTCTATTGAGATTTCCTTTGCCTTATGAAATAACAGGCAAGACTAGCAAGGAAATTGAGAAAACGATGGTGGCATATGTTCTTCTGTGGGTGATGGATACAGTGCCACCGGTAGATATCATCTTCATTGTTGGGAACATGGATTTCTGTTATGTGTTTCAGAAGCTCCGACAGAGATCGTATAATGTTTTCTTGGTTTTCTCATCTATGAGCCAAATACCTCAAGGTATGTTAAGTGCGGTCAACGATTGTCTGGGATGGTTACCTTTTCTCGTTTTGTTATAGGATGAAGATCGGGAGCTACAACCTCATGGCGCTCATGGATCGGATTTTGTCTATGCTCGAACTTTATCTGATAGTGCATTCCCAGCTACTTCAATCTCTATTCATGGTAGAGAGCTGGACGGATTGAATAATACTTGGAGTTCCGAAACTGGTCGACATAATTTATTCATCCAACCATATTAAAATGGTGGATGGGGTAATACATGAAGTCTTCCATTTGATGAAACGAGCAGTAGTCCACTACCCACAACCTAGTTTCGATGGCCATTTTATTAGAACAAAAAAAAACCTGGGAATCCTGTATCTTCAACATCGTCTACAAAGAAGAATACATCCGCTTCGTTGGAGGAATTCAAAGCATGGCTAACCCTAGCTGTGAATGGCAAGAAACATGCAGAAAATAGATACTATATTGGGCCCATTCATGTGGATTTTTGGAAAGAAACCAAAAAGATTTTGGATGAGAAGTTGCTGGGATTTTTAGATATCAGAAATCTTGTAGAGAAATGCAAGGATATTGTTGTGCTCAAAGAAGTAAAGTGAGGATTCCATCTAGCTTTCACTGTTAAGTCAAAGAAATAGAACAAGAACCCCATGTCTTCACTAGGTGGGGTGAATTCGAATCTGAATAGAAAATTCAAATCTAAACATATGCCCAATTTCAAAGCACACCCAAAACTAAAACCGAAAGCTTTGACAGAGAATTTCAGATAATTTATATGTCATGTGCTGGTGGTGGGTGAATTCTCTCAAGGTTTCTTGATGTTCTATCTGCGTCATAGATTTGAACAGCACGTAGGAAAGTTTCTTGATGTCAAGCATCTCGGATACAAAAACATGTCTGAACTTGTTGCATCACACAGTCACCTTGTATCAGTGGGTTGTGTTGGCCCTGGACCCATTCAAATATTTCCGTCGGGATTTGTCAACAACAAGGTGCTCAATCTCAATCCCAATTCCAATACAATCAAAGAAACCTCCATTAAGATGGTATGTGATCCTACTAATATGAAAGAGAAGGTAGAAGAAGACCGTCCTTTGACTGGTAGAAGTGGCAAGGAATTGTTAGAAAACATGGCTTTGGAGGAAAACATATTGAACGAACAATTGGCTTACATGAGCCTTGGAACCGAATGGCCACCATCTATGACTATTGGCTCACGACCATCAGTGACTTTTTAGTCCTTATAGAGAGGTTGCATTCCTTTTGTAGGCATATTCTTATTCACTTTGCATTTCAATAGCTAAAAAAAAATGGCAATGCCATGTGTTGGGATCATTATCTAGCAAATTCACTACCATGTCTCCTATCAAAGTTCAAAATGTGGTTTCTGTAGATTGGTTGAAATACATGTCTAGGATGGTAATTTAGTGAATTTCCATGCTAAGACATTTCATCACCCTAGATGGGAATCCAATTCATTCAAAGTGATTTCTTCGGAAATTTTCACAAATTTATACATTGGACAAAGAATCTCAGATCATTAATCTAGTTTTGGTATTTGTTCTTCTCCGTGTAAGTCAAAGAGAGGCGCCACTCTTATCTATTTTCTTTCATTTTTATTTCATTTGAAGCAGGGTTGCTCTTCATATAAATGAACTTCATACTCCATAGGATTCAAAATCTGAACTTCTTCAAATTCCCCTAGGATTCATTTCGTTGACTTGCTAAACGTCCCAGTGTTACAACCGTGTTGTGAAGTCTTATACCAATTGATGATATAATTTTCCAAATCCAAAGGATTTTGGATCTTCTTGTTCATTTCTTTTCATTCTTAGTTATTTGATTTTGTGTCTATTTTTTGGTTTGGTTAGTTGTTTAACACTGTAATCAACCCAAATTGGCATAAAGACAAAATTATGTGGTGGGTGGTCAAGCCCGGTTTCAAAAATGATAACAACAAAGAGACAAATTATGACAACAACAAAGATCCAGAATTTGGGGCTATTCCATTCACATAATGCTTGGATTATAATTGAAATAAATCGAAAAACTTGAATTAATATTTGTTCCTAAATTTTACTTGGGTTCCTAAATTTTAGTTGGGAAGGTCCATAGGCCCTAAGTGCTAGAACCTTGCTTTGATACCATATGTAACACACATCCAGGTCTAGTCTTCCAAGTGTCTTCTTCTTGAGTGTAATATTGTTCAAAGATCTATAGTCGATACATATTCACCAAGGCCCATCCTTCTTGGGTATGATGATGATAGGCTACCCACAAGGTGAGATGATTAGTTGAATTACTCGCTACTCCAGCAATTGTTGCAACAATGTATTAACTTCGCCTACTTTTAGAACATGCTCCCTATAAAACCCAACATTTGGTAATGGGGAGTTAGGAAAAAACTATATCTCATGCTCCACTTCCCTATTTGGTGGAAATTCTTTAGGATCTTGGAACACTCCTTTGTACACCTCTAACAAATCCTCCAAATTGTATTTCTTCTTTTTAGTACATCCCTCCAAGGATTTCCTTACTCCTACCAATTCATTAGCTAGTTGATTCTCTTGTAAGAAAATAAAAACGTACTTCTTAATTGAACTAATCAACATTTTGGCTTGGTTGGAACTTACTAGTGAGATCTTCAATTTACCTTTATGTCCATTGATGATGAAAGAGTTCCCATCCTTGATGTGATAGCACTAGTTTTCTCTTTCCATGAGCATCACATCCCTCATATATATGTAGGGGCCTCCAAAAACTACACCACACATGTCAAGGAGTAATACATCTAACTCCACTTCATCAATAAGGTTTTTAATTAGAACAAATTTGATCTTACACAGTTTCATGACCTTGATATCTACATCCTTGTTTACCCACCCCAATGGATACGGGCTAGGATAATCATGAACCTCCAACACAAGCTTAGTGACTAGATCAACTTCTATGATATTGGACTGTGAACCAGAATCGAATAGAGAGTCTACCTTGGTATTCTTGACCTGGATCTTGATATGGAATCTTTTTTTCATCTCCTTGTCTTCCTTGTGATGAATGCTACACAAGTTCACCTCCTTCTACACCGAAGTGTAGTAAATATTCGCATCCACATCTAAGTTACTCTCTATCTGATTTCTTGAATTCATGGCTAGAAGGTTTCTCTTCTTGGCCTCCTTCTTATAGTTCTTAGGGTTCATATTTGAATGTAGTTTCCAATACTTTTCCTTAGCATTACCATCAAAATTGCAATGGTTACAATGGTTAATTGGATCCTTTCACTAATGTGTAGTGGATTCCATATTCATTTCTTTCCCTTTCCACTTCTTCTTCCCCTCCTTAGAAGTGTCTAGGTGCTCTTTATTCTTGGAACCACTTGGTTTTCCTTTCTTGTGGCCTATATTTTCTATATGTTGTTCTTGCACAAATGCCTCATCAATTGTCTTGGGCTTAAAGAGCATCACTTGCTTTTTCAAATGACCATGTATACCCTCTAGATACTTGAAGATTAAATATGGGTTCTTGGGAGAGATACTGAGCATGATAACCATCTTTTTGAATTCGATGGTGTACTCCTGCACACTCTATCTTTGCCTTTTTTCTGAAGTAATGCCAATGGATCCATTAATCATCTACACACTCCATAGGGTATAATTGGAACGTAATGAAGGTTTTTAAATCTTCCCACTTAGTTACTAGTGGGTCACTCTCCAACCTAATTTTTTTCGTGTGGATTTCCCACCAAGGTAATGCATGGCCCTCTAATTTCAGTTGGGAAAATGAAATCTTATGCTACTCAACTATATTTTGAACACTGAAATAGACCTCTAATTGATGCAGCCAATGATTCAACTTTAGTGCATCGATATCACCTTGGTATGGCTTGATATCCACTTTGTCTTCCATTTTAAATAAATACTACGAAGCGGTAATGGAATTGGAACTCATCTTCTCTTTCGTGGGCTCTTTCCTCAACTCTTTTTCTGGTTCTTCATTTTCTCCTAGCTTCCCCTCTTGTAACACCCATCCAGGATGTTAAACAATTAATATTTCATTTATACGTACACAATAACAACTTCGTTTTAGCATAATTTCATTGATTTTCATTTACACAATTCTTCTACATTTGCTCAATGATAAATCTAGATAACATGATAAAATAAGTAATGTGTTAACTCTATGATTTAGAACTTAAAACAAAAATCTATACAAAATATCAATAATCAAATACCACCAAAAAATACCTCCTCCTTAGCATGTTGAAGCTCATCAGTTATAATGTAGTCCTGGGTGCTTCCAAGCATTTTTTTCCCACTTTCCGAGAGTGAAACAACAAAATCTTCCTTGCCAACTAGGAGCCTAGCTGGCTTCCAAGCTCCAAGAAACCTTTCGGTTTCTTGGCCCTCCATGCCCGTGACTCCAAGAACAACAAAGCACAAATGCTCAAAGAAAACTATCACAAGAATCATATCTTCCAATAATTTCACAACCTCTCATCATGCTCAAACCTCTCCATCCTCCCTTCCTCACCACTTCTCCACCCTATTTATCAATTTTCCATACACCCTTCCCCAAGTCTCCTCAACCACCCTCATTATTATCCATCAACCTCCCTTATCTAGATATTTTGGGAAAATATTAAACTAAAACTAAATATAAATGATTTGCATTAAACAATAATAAATAAAATGAAAAGTCTTTCTTCTCATGCTAGCTAATAAATGTTATTTGATAATTTTCCCCATAATGTACATAACACCCCACCAAACTCATTTAATTTATCATACCCACCATCTATCAAAGTCAAGAAGGTATTTAATGCTTCTAGATATTTTGTATGCAATATAATTTACATATTCAATAAACATTCAAGTAAACAGTTAATAATTTACTTTAATAATTAATCCATTAATTACTTATACTAGTATACATGGGTAGGGTATGTGTGCGTAGCTAGAGGACACATATATCATGCATGTACTAATGATAAACAATCATTGCCCCTTGTGCATGGTTCCTATATGATCACTAAGACATGTAGAACAACAGATCAAGTAATGCATCATTTAATAATCTTAACGAACTAAATTACACCAATTCATCAATAACTCATTGTCACACTTAAAATATCAATAGGAAATTAGATAGGGTTTTATACATGGTAGGAACCAAGTGAGTAAACAATAGTGGCATCTCTAATCCCCAATCAGTATTCTCAACTAACATCGAAGCATCCTTCCTTCCTAACCTACTTCCATCTTCCATCCTATCCTTTCCTTTGTTGGAATAAGATGGAGAATCAACTATATTGACCTAACTCCAGATAGAACCTGTAAGTGGAAGTGTCATACATCTCAACCATGCTTCCCCAACATGCAACTAGCAGTCATCATCACACGTCTAGGGGAGCGTGACTTCACACAGCCCTCCCATGACTCTAGGTTTCAGAGGATAAACGATGGGCAATACCTCCACCCCTCCTTATAGAACTATGGTCAACACCCTATATCAAGCCATACTATGCAACTACTATTCTTAGAGTCATGTCATCAAACAATCACTCTGGGCAAGTTGTGCATCCTGTCAAAACCACACTCATCACAAATCATAGCAATATTTTGAACCATAAATTAAATAATAAGTACAACATATAACATATACTATCTTCTTGATGTCTATGACATCCAAGTCACCTCAACACTACAGTCATTTGGCTATCGCATAGCTCATTAACCTGTAAGTTAATCAACCAATAACTCATACCTATGCATATACATAATAATTTCATATAAGGATCCATATTTGTATTGACGTTCAATTTAAGAAATGCATGTTTATTTTTATCATGTCTGGTATCTGTTATGCATTCATATCATAACTTGAACTAGTATCCATGTACCTAAATTCCACATTTTAACTTTCATGTTTAAACAAACCAAAGAGCTATCATCATCATAAGTATATAACAATGAAAATAATATCATGCAACATAAAAATATGTACATATCTCAAATATCTATCTCAATCCAACTGAGCCCAAACAAATGTTAAGAATTGAATTACTAAGATAAGTAAATAGTCAATCTTCTAACTCCCTAAATGTCAAGATATGGGGTGTTACACCTTTGATCCGATATCTGAGTTAGATCCTCCATCCTCCATGAATGGTTTGATATTTCTTGCCAGAGACATTATGAGGAGGGCCATATTTCGAGAGATATCATTTTCTTTCACTTCTAGCCTCGCAAATATCTCTATTGTTGGATCTCAATGGTTGTTGTGAACATAATCATCTGTCATGGCTAGGGTTCTGCGGCTTTCTTCTTAAGACAATTCTTGGATCCTAAAAATTTCCAAAAATACCCCAAAGAAAGTTGTTCTAATACCCATATGATTTATAAACTGATGTGGATATTCCACTGGAATAACTCATCGAAACAAATCTTATAACATTATGAAATCTTGGACTATGCAGACTAATTTTCCTTGGATCCCAGATTAATTAATTACTAGTTTTTCTTGAATTTATGAAAATAATTGAATATGAAAATGAAAGAACATGAAAAAATATACACACCATCCACAAAATTGAACATAATATGTATCCTAGGAAACCCAATATGGGATAAAACCCATCTATAAGGTGAGGCCTGTGCTATGCTCTCTTCTTCGGTTATGGAAAGAAAGTACAAAGAAAGAGGCACTCATTATGGTGTTGCCTTTGACAATGTGGCATGAACAGTTGCTACAGAATCTCCTAACTCCTGTGCTATTCTCTAAAAATACCACTCCTTAGATACTCTACTCAACTATGGAACAAGTACAATTCACAATAATGGAACCCTTTCTCCTCCTAGCATCCCAATATTTAACATAGCTCGATAGTTGTCTAGGGTTACAGTTTTGAATTCATCAACCCTTAATTAGTGATCAGGTTTGGACCTTCTATAATATTATTGAAATTCCACACATTGGTAGCCCCATATGTGTGAGTAATTGGGGATGACGTGGCATCCACTCGTACCATGGTGGTCAATAAGGTAGGTCAACTTTCAAGAGGCATTACTTTTGCATATGAGCTCCAATTGGGGAATTTGATGCACCATTGGAAAGGTATCAGAATGTAGAAAATCGTTAAGTGTGTGTGCTTAATTTTTGGACATTGTAATCCCAAAAAATGCCATTTGATGCCTCAAAATGGCTCTAGAAGGTTTTGAACCCCAATATTTCAAACTCGAACCTGCCATTAAAATGGCCTTGCAAGATGATTTCTCCAATTTTTTCCACCCAAAAAGTACCAAGATAGATGAAAAAATGTATGATGATCTAATCTAGATCAATGAATGGTTGACAACATAGTTGAATGATATTGTTTCCTATGATAATAAACCTTCTATGGAAAGAATAAAGACAAGAAGATGCTTTTCAAGGGGTTGATGAAGGGATTCTTTTCAAGGGGTTGATGATTAGGTAACATTAGATATTTTGATGGAAACCATACAAGTATGAATTGGTCATGCCAATATTGAATTAGCACTTAAGGAAATTTGGGTAAGAAATTCTCTAGTCATGCTTTGATATTATAGTTGATATGTTTATGATGTTGGAATGCATGTATGTGAATTATACCCGAGTAATGGTGTGGTGGATGTAGAAATACTTAGCCTATAAACATTGTTAAAATAATTTTAACACATACATCATGAGGTCTTCACATAGTAAACCTATGACGTAGAAATTGTCTTCATGGCATATTAAATAATACCCATAATTTTAATAGACATTGATAAAAAACTCCCAAAATCCGTTTTTTGAACCCTCCTCCCAATACATATTTCCAATAATAACAAAACCCTATTTTACTAGATACCCCTTTCTATACCTGTGGTGAACCAAGCCGGTTCACCAAGTAAATACCCAATCTAGGAAGGACAATAGGTTATAATCCACAAACGATAATATATTAAATAATGTATATGAATATGATATGATGAGATACAACAAGAATGAGGGCCTTATATACCCATGCAGGCATGACCTTCCATGAAGAGACGTGACCTTTCATTTGGAAGGTGTCTCTTCATTAATTATTCATTAACTATTA
>JASDQU011309967.1:15086-25150 GCA_032191745.1 Picea mariana
CTTCTATTCTTCTCCTATTCTTCTCCTTCTATTCTTTTTTCCTTTAAGAAAATTAGAATTGGTTGAAGTAGTTGAACTACTTCATTAGTTAAGTTAACTAAAAAATCAACCAACTTTTTAGTTAGGGGGAAAAGTAATAAATCATAATAAGGGTTTTAAATAAATAATAATTAGTAGGTGTGACCCCTTGTGACTCCCCTTTGGCTCTTAACAATCATAACATAACTAGTCAATTAAACAAAAACATCCCTCCTTGTGACTCCCATCGTCACATTCATGTTTGACAATTTATCTAATTGATATTTGAAATTATTTTCAAAAATATATTACTCATATATCCAAAAAAAACATGTTGTCCAAAACTTTCTGAAGTCAACTGTCATCAATAATAAATAAAATAAAATTTTAAATCCATATTTTCCACTCTGAGATGCAATCTTTCCCTTTTTGTTGTTGTCGCCTTTTGATCTCTTTGAAATTGCATTTGGTTGTGTTGAGCCTTTAGGCCTAATCTCGTTGATCACATGAGAACAATCATCCCTCAAATGCATATGGGAGGACACAGATTTATCAGAGCCATTGGAGGGCGAGGAAGGGGTAACAATGACTTTTCCTTTGTCAGGGGCATGGTGGGCCTCAGTTTCAACCTTTTTATAGCATGGGAGGATTGAACTGGTGAGTGCACAAGGGAAGCTTGGACAATCTGATTGATAGGAGGGGGAGTAGGTAAAGACAAATTGGGCCAGCCACGATGTTGGGAGACTGTTGGGTGGACAATCTCCTGCCATCTGTCACTTTTAGGAACCTCAAGTTGCAATGAGACATGAGGGGGAACGAGAATACCAGGGGATTGTGGAGCCTGGAAGGGAGGCCTTTTAGGCCTAGGTTGGACCACTCATCACCCAATTCAATTGAAAAACCCATCCTAAAATAGTTTGCCTAACTCTTGCGAGAAAGAATCAAAGTGAATGGAGAATATAGGCCTTCTAGGGCCCCTATTCCAATTTCCTCTTCCTTGGTTGCCTCTTCCATGGATACTTCGGCTGAAAAATCTCATTTGTGCATGCATGATTGATTAGAAAATAGTTCCTTTAGCAACCATACCTGAAAAATCCTTAAAAATATGAAATATATTTTGGCTCAGCAACATATCAGACTCATGCAATCCAATCCATACAAATTGTTTAACTGTTTTGAATGAGAAAGGGGTGAGCAAAAGGTTCTGGGATATGCGAGGGGTTTGTATTGAGTGAAAAATGTTAAAATGAGGGGGAATGAGTCATGGTTACTTCTCACAGACAACATACAATCAATTGTAATGTAAACCAAGGAACATGTCATCGTAATCCATCTAAGAAACTGCGATTTCAAACTGTCACAATACAAAATTCTCTTAACTGTAATTAAATTTTAGGAACAGGCAGTGAAAAATGGATATGGGAAGGCGAGGGGATTGTAATTAGTAAAAAGTGAAATAATGGTAGGGAAAGAGAGTGGATATTGTTCATAAAATTAATTAAGTAATCCATAAAACCATTCTATATCAAACGCAAAAGATTCAACACCAACCAAATAATCATTGTGATCAATTAAACAACTACTGTGTATTTCTATTCTAAGGCTTTTGTGACCATTGTTTTGATCAAAAAGTTCTTTTGGATTTATCGCATAGGTTTTTTTATTTTCGACGTTTCGGACCAAACTAGTGTGGTCCATCATCAGGAAAACATTTGTGAGAAATGAAGGAAAAAGGATATAACAGGTGTATAAATACTTGAAAAGTTGTTATAAGGAGCCAACTTATTAAAAATGAAATAAAAAATTATAAAACTTAAGAAACTATATTTGTTTGTTTAATAATTATTTATTTGTTTGTTTAATAATTATTTATTTGTTAGTTTATTAATTTTTTATTTAATAAGAGCCGACTGGAATTTTTTTTTTATAAATTAATATCTAGAATTATTCATATTGTCTAGGGTAGGGATCCAATTTTGACTAATTTTCCATCCATGATCTTTGTTTAGATTGTTAGGTTGTTTTTCAATTTCGATTGCTTCTCTGAATTTTCTATTGTGATAGTGATCTATCTTGGCAAGAATTTTGGCCTCTTCAATACAAATGTGATGTTTAGTTTTGTCTGAATGTTCTGCGAGAGCTAAGGGATGAGTGCGATTGTGTTTGATGTCAGCGGCATGTTCTTGAATCCTAATTCTAAAGGAACGACCTGTTTCTCCTATGTATTGTTTACCACATGAGAACGGGATCATATAGAAACCTTTTTGTTTGATGGGATCAACAAAGTCTTTGATTGAACTAAGGAAATTCCTAATAGTGTTGAAGGGTTTGAAAGTTGCCCCAATGTTTTTCTTTTTCAAAATCCTAGCAAGCTTGTCTGTTGTCCCTTGTATGTAGGGTAAGTAAACCTTAGACACATCATTATTTGTTTGTTCTTTATTCCTAGGTGTTTTAGTGGTAGTTTGAAAGGCTTTCATTACCCAATGTTTTTTATAGCCATTATTTTTAAAAACATTGAGGAGGTGATTTTTCTCTTCCTCTAGGTGTTCATCATCAAAAATTTTGAAGGCTCTAGTGGCTAAGGTGTTTAGAACACCTAGTTTTTGGGAAGGGTGATGATGGGAATCATCATGAAGGTATTGTTCAGTGTGAGTTTTCTTCCTATAAACTTGATGGGATAAGGATTCATCAGGTCTTTTTGTGACTTTGACATCTAGAAAAGGAAGACTATCATTATTTCCAACCTCCATAGTGAACTTGATGTGATCGGATTGTTTATTAAGGTGAGTCACAAATTCATATAATTTGTCACAACCATGGGGCCATATGACAAAGGTATCATCAACAAACCTATTCCAGTATTTAGGTTTGAAGGGTGAGGAGATTAGGGCATTGTTTTCCAAATCTTCCATGAATAAATTGGCTATGATGGGAGAGAGGGGGGATCCCATAGAAACCCCACAGGTTTGTTCATAAATGTCGCCTTGGAAACTAAAGAAAGTGGAATTCAAACAAAGCTCAACTAAGTTGGCAGTACCTAGGTCAGTGATGTTTTTGATGACTTTCATTGCTCCGTCAATGGGAATTTTAGTGAAGAGAGAAAAAACATCAAAGTTGATGAGGATGTCATCCTTGTCCAATTTAATGTTTTTGATCTTGTTTACAAAGAAAGAGGAGTCTTTAACAAAGGAGCTAGTGTTTTTGACTAAGGGTTTGAGTTTATGAGCTACGTATTTTGCAAGTTGATAAGTAGGGCTGCCTATTGTGTTGATGATGGGTCTAAGAGGGGCCCCTTCCTTATGAATTTGATGAAGTCCATATATCCTAGGGGTGGAAGGGCAGCTAACAAGAAATTTCTTTTTATCATCATCTTTTATGTTGCTTAACTTAATGGCATTGGAAACTTCCTTTGCAATCTTATTTAAGGGGTTTTTATTAAGTTTCTTATAACTTCCACTTTTATTGAGGTGATCCAACATTTTTTCAATGTAGTTTTCCTTATTCATAACAACAACAGCCCCACCTTGGTCTGCTTTTAGAACCACTAAATTATTGTTATTGTTTAGGGATTTTAGAGCCAAAATTTCTTCTTTGGTGATATTGCTCTTTGGTGGTTTTACTCTATGGAGAATTACTGAGCAGTCTTGTTTGATTTCTTCTTTAACGTTATCTGAGAGGCTTTTAATACTATTTTCAATGCTGCATAAGATATATTCAATAGGAATTTTACAGGGGGCAATGGAAAAGTTAAGACCTTTTTCTATTATTTTAGTAGTGTAATCATCAATGGGATGGGTTGATAGGTTGATAACTAAATTTTTGGGTACAGTGGTTTTGACCTGGTTAGTCTT
Source organism: Picea mariana (assembly GCA_032191745.1). Taxonomy (NCBI): domain Eukaryota; kingdom Viridiplantae; phylum Streptophyta; class Pinopsida; order Pinales; family Pinaceae; genus Picea; species Picea mariana. Next base: position 18,956 of record JASDQU011309967.1, read on the forward strand.
ACGTTCAAAGTTTTTAACTTGTTTACTATTGTTGTTGGAGATACTGAGGACGAGAGTTGGGTTCACAATATTATTGCAAATCATGTCGGTGTTGGGTAGATTAATTTCTTCAAAAATTTTGTTTTCATTACTATTTGGTTCATTATTACAATGGAATTTAGCATTGTGGTTATTATTTGTTATAAGGGCGTTGTTGATATTATTATTCCTAATATTTTTTATATAAGGGTTCATTTTTTCTATGATGGAGGTGAGGGGGTTAATGCTAACAACGAAGTTGGATTCATCAAGACTATTGTAGCTATTATTGTTGCGTTTTTTATCAAAATTTGTTATACGTGTGTCAAAACAGTTTGGTTTGTTATCCCAAATGCCTGTAAGAGTGTAGTTATTATTATTGTAGTTAGAATTATGATTTGTTTGTTGAGTAATGGAGGTGTGAGGGTTATTGTTTTTGGCATGGGTATTACTGTTATTTACAGAGTTTTCACGGGGACTTTTTTGGTCACTGTCACTACTGTTATTGGAATTGTCTGAGCTCGCACCTGTGTAGAAATCAATCAATTATGTGTATTAACTTGCTCACTATTTGCAATTAAATCTTTAACATAGTGTCATCAAAACAAGACAGTATGCCTTCCATAACAACCTGTAGAAGAGTTTAGTTTCTTCTCATTTCTCCACTTAATGTTTTAAAACAATTTCCAAATGAACACACAGTCACTTATTTCCACTATGTTCAACATCAAAACATAAACCATTGTACATTAATTATTTCCTTAATCAAACACAGACATAAAAAGCATGCCCAATTTCATCTCTCAATTCCATTTAACAATTAAATTGTAATGAGACCATACTGTCAAAGAACCCATGCCTATCTATGCTACGATGCATGGTATTCATCAAACATACACAATGGACATTCAAACACTATCATTAATATTTAATATTGCAATAATCTTGACTTTCCATTTAAACACATAGTAACAACAATCACCATCTCAACTCATACGATGTTGTAGGATACACATACCATTCAACAAAATGCAACAACATTTCTATGATTATACATGTCTAATTACTTTGAATCTAAACATCATACGATGCTGAGCTATCGATCCAATATGAGGCATCAATAGTATGCCCAACCCCATTTCTCAAATCAGTCAAATTTCAACAAAACCATATTGTTTAAAAACCCATGCCCATATCTGATGGTGCAATCAAACAATATCTATAACATATAAGGTGGACATCCATGCCAAAACTATCACGATTTCAATAATCCCATTTGGAAATTAAAACACACAATAACAACAATCCTTATTTCAACCTATATCATGTTGTAGGAAACACACAACCCAGTGTAATAAGAAAAGATGAATATTCCCTATCAACCATAAGACAATGTTGAGTCAACAATTCAACTGTTATAACACAAGAGGCAATGACTTCGTGCCCACTTCATTACTCGAATCAACCAATTAACCATGTTGAACTATCGAATCAATTGCCATAATAAAGGATACATTGATTATAAACCAATCACAAAATTTAATGTCAACACTATTAGTCAGGGACAACCAAGAATTAACCACTGTTGACGATAATGTACCAAATCATAACAGTCGACCATGATCCCGACCAAAATAACTGGTTCATTTATCAAAATCGGGCTTAAAATAATCAAGGTGGGCACTGAGTAACCAACACTGGGAGGTTGGAAACGACCATCAAGAGCAGGTGAGAAACATTCGGGACAACACGGTGGAAACATAGGACATATCACCCATAGATTTTCAAGACAAGGAGAGAGTTCAACAGGAAGGAGAGATCATAGGAGCAGAGGTCCCTTATGGGCCAATAAATAACACCCATACCACGTAGGGCATAACCCTCACAGTTTTACCCATTCAACCCGGGTAATGTTGATATAAAAGCAGATCCATGAAATAGCAATCAACCTCAAAGAAATCCCCTTGGCATCATATCCATCATAACTAAATACGCAGACATCAATAGTATAAACGAGCCCATACCCGGGTGAAACGATATACAATGACACCAGGAGGTTTGAGATCAAACCCAACAAACCATGACATCAACATGACAGGGTGAGGTGACAAGAACTTGTGAGAATACAACCATTCAATTCTGTACCGAATGAACCCTCCAAAAAAACTCACAAGGCCAACAAAGAGCCTTCATGTCTTCTTCCACTCAGAAAAATTAATGAAACTATGACTTCAACCATTGTTTTCCATTGCAAAGAAAACCACACAACAACCATTCTAGAGAAAAATCACAAGTTTACATAGTTGCCAGTCTCAAGAAATCACAGACCCATACATCACCGAGCCAATATCTATTTCATAACTAGAGAGGGTTCATGGATGGCGAGAAAGACATACCTGTAACCATGAAAACCGTAAAAACACGAGCTTGGTCAAGTATCTCTTCCTCTGCTTGAAAATCAGAGCTTAACCATGGCAAAACACAATTGAACAATAACCAAGATAGGGTGACGACCAATGGAAGGGGTATGGAGTGACATGCAGTAAATGGATGTCGCTTCGATCCTCTATCCATTTAATTACTTAGTACATTCCAACCAACCCTCCATTAATCCATCCAATTAATCCATGCATCAAAACCAACATCCCCTTACTTTCCAAATGTGCCACCCTATGTCACATTAACCATTTCCAAGAACACCATAACACATATAACTCAATAAATTGTATAGCCACTAACCCTGTCAGCTAGGACTAACAACAATCCCTCAACTTCAATGCATGTAGTGTAGCATAGTCGCGTATTTTAATTTCTTGCTTAGTTTTTTTACATATTTATTTTATCCTTTTCCCTGACTAACACATGTTTTGTGTAGGTGTAATATATAATAGATCATGGCGCAATTGAAATAACAGTTCGCATAACTCCTCGTGACATGGAAATGAGAAATTTAGAATAAATAACTCACACATAGCATGAATTTTCCATCACCCATTTGTTGTGAATAGAACCAACATTTGAACATCAATCATAATCAAACTTGTAAGCAGTGTCGAACAACAACATAAATATCAAATAAGAACAAGATCTGATCCTCCTATCTATAAGGGGGTCCCACCTACTAGTATTATAGATATATCATTAGCTTACAATAATAGGCTTTAGCAATACTTTGCGGGCAAAAACCTCGTTGCGGTTTTAATCGTCAAAAATGTGATGCCATTTTGATGGATGCATGTCACGTGTTATTGGGGAGGCCTCAACGATATGACATAAAAGTCATGCATAATGGAGAAAAGAATACCTATACCTTTTGGAAGGATGGATCGAAATTCGTCTTATTGCTCCTTACGGATGAAGGGAAAACTAAGAATATGTTGTTGGAAAGTGAGTTTTTTAAGGAAACGAAGGAAACAAGTTTTTTCTATGCATTAATAGTGAAAAAGGAGTTGGGGAAGAAATACCAATCCATAATGAATTGGCATATATACTAGAAGAATAAGTTGATGTTATCCCTAATGAACTACCTGATGGTCTTCCACCAAAGAGTTATATTCAATACCACATTGATCTAATTCCATGATCATCTTTACCCAATCAGGCTGCCAATAAGATGAGTCTTACACAACTTGCATAGCTCAACTGGCAAGTGACAAACTTATAAACAAAGGCATGGTAAGAGAAAGCATAAGTCCATGTGTTGTGTCGGCATTGTTGACTTCTAAAAAGGATAAATCATGAAGGATGTGCATACATAGCAGAGAAATCAATAAAAATACCATCAAATATCGATTTACTATACCGTGCTTAGACGACATGATGGATGTGATAGTCAAAGATGAATATTTTAGTAAAATTGTTTTGTGAAGTGGATACCACTAGATCTGGATTTGTGAAGGGGACAAATGGAAAACTAGCTTCAAGACTAGGGATGGAATATATTAATGGACAATGATGCCATTCAGAATGTCCAATGCACCTAGTACTTTCATACGGTTTATGAATACTGTGCTTCAACCTTATATTGGTAAGTTTGTTTTCACTTATTTTGATGACATCCTAGTTTTTAGTATTAACAAAGAATATCACTTGCAACATTTAAAAATTATATTGGATGCATTGAGAAAGAATAAAATTTATTCAAACCTGAAGAAATGTAGGTTCCTACAAGAAAGTTTTGTATTTTTTGTTTTTTTCGTCTCAATAGAGGGAGTCAAGATGGATTCAAAGAAGGTTAGAGCAATTTTGGAGTGTCCTAGTCCCAAGAGAATAACAAAGGCAAGAAATTTTCATGGGATGGCCAACTTTTATTGAAAATTTATTCAAAATTTTAGTAGTATTGTAGCACCCATAACAGATTGCACCAAAGGAAAGACATTCATGTGGACCAATGAAGCTGAGGAAATTTTCAAGTTTCTAAAGAAGAGGGTAAATTGGGAACCTATATTAGCCTTACCAGATTTTGATACAGTGTTTGAGGTGGAATATGATGCTTCTCATGTAGGAATTGGAGCTATACTTAGCCAAGTAGGTAGACCAATTGCATTTTTTAGTGAAAAGTTGAATGAGGTAAGAAATAACTACACATATGATGTATAATTTTATGTAATTGTGCAAGCATTGTGACATTGGAGGCATTATTTAGTGTTGAAGGATATTTTGTTATTCACCGATCATATTGCATTAAAATATGTAAACACCCAAAATAAATTGAACAATGGACATGCAAAATGGGTCTCTTTCTTTCAAGGATACACCTTTGTCCTAAAGCACAAATAAGGACAAGAAAGTCAAGTTGCACATTCTTTGAGTCGACACACTATTCTTTTGACAACCATGGAAAATAAAGTAATTAAGTTTGTTGCATTGAAGGATCTCCATGTGTTTGATAACGATTTTTGGGTCATTGTGGAAGAATTAAAAAATCCAATCACTGAGAACGTGGATCTTATTCAGGGTCAATATTTTATGCAAGATGGATACCTCTTCAAAGGAAAAAAAACTATGCATTGCAATTGGTTTTATGAGATAAAATATTATCAAAGAACTTCACAATAGTGGTTTGGCAAGACATTTTTGAAAGGATAAGACACTATCCTTAATCAAAGACAAGTATTATTAGCCGAAGATGAAAAAGGATATAACCAAGTATGTGGAACAATGTAGGATTTTTCAAATGGCTAAAGGACACTCACAAAACACAGGGTTGCATATGCCATTACCAGTGCCCATAGGCCCATGGACAGATCTGAGCATAGACTTTGTGTTGGGGCTCCTAAACAAACAACAAGGTAATGATTATATTTTTGTGGTTGATGATAGGTCCTCTAAAATGGCTCATTTCATTTATTGTAAGAAAACTAGTGATGCATTGAGGGTGGAAGAGTTGTTTTTTTTCAAAAATTATAAGATTGCAGGGGATTCCAACAACTATTACCTCTGATAGAGATACTCGATTCTTGGGTCATTTTTGGAGGAATTTATGGAAGAAAATGGTGACTAAATTACATTTCAATAGTTCCTATCACCCCTAAATAGATGGGAAAACCGAGGTATTAAATCATAGTTTGGGAAACCTCTTACAGAGCATCGTTGGAGAGAATCCCAAGCAGTGGTATTTAGATTTACCTCAAGAATAATTTTCGTTAAGTATGATTTATTCTCTTTTCCATCTTAGTACCAAAAAGGACTATTTTACTTGGTATACATTTGCATTCTACAAAATCTTAGAGGGGATTTATAACCGATATACAAGTATCTTAAGAAAATTCAGAAGATAATTGATTATATATGAAATTCCATTGCTTCAATTTCAATTCCATATGAGAACTTGTAAAAGATGAAGGTGTCAATCTATAGCTCCAAGGCTTCTTTGGATAGCTCATCCACCTTCATGTTGAGTTCTCGCAGGATATGGTGGAAATACACTCTTTAGAAGGCCCTGGAATTTAGTTTAATGTCTCTCAATATATTTTCCAGGTTCTTTTTTTGGATAGATATTTTACCACTTGCCTAGTCAAATACCATTTTTGAGTCACCATATACTTGCAGAGACCTAACATTTTTTTTCTTAGCTACTTGCAATAGAGTCCACGGAGCTATCAGTTCTTCTATGTTATTTGACCCTCCTCCAAGGGAATATCTAATATGAATCTAGTGGGTAGAACTAATGTACAA